>CM031240.1:204407321-204674821 GCA_018340775.1 Taxus wallichiana var. yunnanensis
TACAACATGTGGCGCCGTCCACGGCTCTATATACTTAGCCTATTCTAGCCCACTACCCATTTGATTTTTGTTGGACCGACTACATACATGGCAGCCCTGCACTCATTTAAGGACTCACTCTTTGGACCCAACATTGATGTTGCACCGTTTGGATGCATGGAGGCTCATTGCACATTTGGGATTTACCTTTTTTATGAGCCTTTTGGAATTATGCCGAGATGACACATGGCACCTTCCACGAGTTTGTTTTTCAGCCACGAGTCGAATCGTATGCGTCTAAGTTTGAAAACTTTGATCCTTTCCCATTTTATTTCTTGTCAAGCTCTAGTTTCATCAACGTTGTTTGATTCCATGTCGAGCTTGCTCCTCTATTGCAGATTCTTGCATGTCGCTTAGAACAAGATTTGAATGTGAGCATGCAAGATAGAGTGACCCTTAGGTTTTCTTCGTATAGGGTCATGTTTGATCAATTTTTTTGGGGGTAAAATTAAGATAAAAATTTGGTGACTCATGGGGACATCTTCTGCTATATGAAGAGACCAGCAACCTTGAATCATCCATTGGGCATGGAGTCTACCTGGTATACAAAAATATGATCTTGTCCCTAAAAAGCGTGAGGCATGAGGCCTTTGCAATTTGCTTGGTGAACCTAAACTGCTTTGTAATGAAGCGCCTCGAAGCCCAATTTTAGTTTCTTTGTATTTGTTTCGTTTTGGAACTAGTAACTATTACAGGTAGCTATGAGTCTCTCTTCCATGAATACGACGATTCGGCACATGGTACCTCTAGAGCAATGTGAAAAAAAATGATGTACAAAGACAAAATCATACATGCCTCAAATGAGACATGCAGAGTGTGCACAAGCACTTCTTCTAAAAACAAAATCTACTCCTACTCCTATACTAATCCTAACAAAGAGAAGCTAAACAAAACCTACTACAAGTAGGGAGAAATAGCTTCCCTTTCTCAAAATAGGAAACCATGCAATGATTTGACACTTTGAATATGGCTTCTTGTATGAGTGAAAACTCGACTAAAAGCTGAGTCCTCCACCCAAATCATCAAGGTATCAACATCAATCAAAAATACCTCCTCAAGCTGATTGGCATTGAACTCCTGGAGGTGTTGATGGTGACCCTTGGTAATTTGAATCTCAACCTCATGCTTTGAAATGAGCATGACTGGTGGCAACTCTCTTGGCTCTAATGAAGCCAAGTACTTGATGGGGCACGGTCTGGTCCTCTGAATGTGCTCATGGCTCTAAGCTTCAACTCCAAGAATGGAGTCTTCTTGCTAACCTTCCTAGATGGATGGTGCTAGAGAGATGATGACATCCTCTTTCTCTTTCCCTTCCTTCTCTTGTGAAGAATATGGAAGATTCATATCTTCCAACCTTGGTCCCAGAGGGTTGTTATGAAGTGTAGGCTATTGTCCTTGAATTATTTCCTTCATGGAAGTAGGCTCATGTGCTTGGAAGGTGGATGATGGAGGAGCAAATGATGTGATCTCCTCAGGATCCTCTCCTTTAAAGCAATCTTCCAAGTCTAACAAGCAGTCTACCTCCTTGTTATCCTGTTGCATGTGCTCTACCTCCTCTGTGGTGTCCTCCTAATCTGCAACTTGCTCACCATGGTTTCCTTCATCCTCAAACATGAATTTTGAAAGATCAAACTCATCTTCAACATTAGAGCTTGAAGGGGATGAAGTGGTAGTAATTACTAAAGGTTCTTCTATGGCCTACTCCACACTTGGAGCCTCTGAAACTATATGGTCCTCCTCTAACATGGGTTCATCAATCAAATCGGGTCCTTGAAATGAAAACAAAAAATATTCAATGATGCTTTCTTCATTAAGTGGCCTCAACTCTGATTTGATCTCTCCCAGTTGCTTCTCTTCAATGGGACTTGGAGCTAGTTGTTCCTCCTTAATTGGTTATGACAGCTTGGGTCGAGATCAACATCTTCTTGGACAAAGTGCCATTAGGGACACTTTGTATTTAGAGTAAACAAATTGCTGATCTTCTCTTTCTTGTTTTTATTCTTCTTCGCTGCAAACTCATCCTCAGCCACCACTGTTTCTTCAATTCTAACCTCCTTTGTTAGCTTCACCATCAAGGGGATATTTGTAAACCCAAATCAGTAGCCCAACCCTTCATATTTTTCTGTCATTCCTTTTCTATTGGGTTCCTCTTCTTGTTATTCTCCTTGATTGGATTCTTGATTCTCTTCCCAACATGAACTTGGGAAAGCAAGAGGAGAGGCAGGTTGGGGTTCAACCAATTTTTCTATTGTTTTTGGTGGAGAGGGAGTGGAACTTATTTTTTGTTTGGTGGGGATGACTGCTTGTAAGGGAAACATGCGAGAAGAATTGGGATGAGATGGAAGATTGGGAGGTGGAGAAGGGAAATAAACACTCATGGTAGAGAAACCGAGGGCGACTCATGACACTACTTTGTGATGATACTTGATTGAGGAAGAGGAAAAGAAAAGCTAGGAGGTGGTGGACTTACCCATTGACAAGGTTGTCTTGTGTCCAACTCATAAGCCTCAATATCCTCAATCCCTTTGTGCAAGTTGAGGAAACATTTTAGTCATGAAGTCAACCTTCTCCTGAGGGTTGTAATGTCTTGGAATAGGGCCTCCCCATGGACAAGGTGCCTGTAACCAATCACGAATGCCTTCATCTCGTGATGTAGCCTTGACCGCACCATGCTAGCCTCCATTATTTGAATATTCTCTAGTAGATCAACACTTTCCATGTAGTTGTCACCATTGTATGCGTCCCCTTGTTCTTGATAAGTTCCATGGCCAAACTAGCTCTGAAAATGCTCATATGGGTAAGCATAATGGTTCTAGATCTGATCATAATGCTGATTTGGAGGAGTTGATAAACATATTGGAGGGAGAATAAAGTCATGATTGCAAAACTTCATGGAATGGAATAAAATGAAAGAGATGGAAGAAGAAAATGGATGAAAATGGTTGGAAATGGATGAAAAGGTCTACAACTTAGAGAATGGTTCGTTGACCGGATGGAGTCACCAAATTTGCTTTGCATGTGCCGCAAAAAGGTTGAACCCTAATTGGAACACACCAACCCGATAATATGAAGTGGTAAGGTTCTTGAGACCTATCCCACCAAAGCGTGCCAAAATTGTTGATGTAAAATCACAAAGCACCCATGAATGTCCTCGGATCCGAGTAGGGTATTTGGTGTGATTACACAACATGGACCATCTCTCATGTTGTGGGACTTGCAAAACTTGAGATGGACCTCCAAAGAAGGCTGGTTCTCGCTTCCTAAACTACCCGCCACAACCTACTCCAAAGTGTGGGTAGAACCTAATCTAATCATAATTTAACCATTCCAAGGAGACATTGAGAGAGAGAGGGAAAGAGAGCCTACACTAAGCAGTGATACACCAAAAAAGGAAGTGGCTGATCACAGATCCAAACTACCTGAAGTGGAGATAGGTGAAAAAAGGAGAGGGTGGACAAGATTCACCATGGACCAGAGATAGATTCACATAGAACACCACTTCAAAATCCATTAAACACAGCTCCCATAACCTGTAACAAACATCATAGAATGCACAATATACCTTGCAATGATAAGAGGTAAGAAGAGATAACAAAATAAGCCAAGGATGGACAGATGCATCATGAAACATATTTTTTTCTCCAAAAGTTACATGGTACGTCATCGTGGGAAAGGGGCAAGGTAATGCCATTACAGAGCCATGAGAGAAGGCTTAGACTCCACATTCTACCCCAAGGAAGAAAGAGAGAGGGGGTAGAGGAGAAATAATGACCAATATTTTGAAGATGCCCCTCCTTTACAATATATAGTAACGAGAGAGAAAGAGAGAGTTGAAATTGAACTCTATTCCAAACACCCCTATAAATGCATTGAATCCACCTACCATAATGAAGAGTCTTGCTTTGTAATGCCCATGCCCTGTCGTTGTTCCTTATTAGGTAAGAAAGAGGCCCATTCTTCATCATGGCAGCAGGTGGGAGACTTGACAACCTCAAAAATTACAGGTCAACAACATTAATGGAGGCAAGTGAGAAGCTGGTGCCGAGATCTTTCCAAAAAGTCCTCTCGCATCCAAATATGAGTTTCCAATCAAAATATATGGCTATGCGAAGATCGGAGTTCACGAGCGAGAAATTTTTAAAGAGTTTGTCTATACCGGGTCCACGTGGTAGCCTCGTGCACCTTGAAGATTCAGCCCCTTCCTTTCAATTTTAGAAATTACACCAGACTGACACATGGGGACTTCTGCGGGATCCTCTATTTCCTTTGTATTCTACTTGAGCCTCTCCTGTTGGTGGAGACACTATGTCTGACCCGAGACACGTGCAGGCTTTGCACTTGTTTGAAAACCAGCTCTAGTTTTTACCTTTGAATTTTCTCGGTCGAGACACGTGGAGGCCTCTGCAAGATTTTTGACTTTTCAACGAATGACCTTACCTTTTTCAGACTCTGACCACGTGGCGATTTGGAGCTTGTTTGGAAACTACCTTTTGGTTTGCACCTTTAGAGTTGCGCTATTGAGACAGTGGCACCCTCTACATTTTTTTTAGCTTCTTTGTGTTTTGACTAAGTCCCCTTTGCTTGGCAGGCCATATATCTGACCTTAGACATGTGGAGGCTTAGCACACATTTGGGAACCCACTCCAAATTTCACTTCTAGAATTGTGCCATGCCGACACTTGGCTCCATCCACCGACCTGCATCTTCTTAGACTTTTTAATGACCACTTCTTCCTTTTAAGGCTCTAGACATGTGGAGGGCCAACACTTGTTTGAGTCTCCACTTTGGGTCGTGCCCTTTGTATTTACGCTGATACCACACGTGGCACCATCCGTTGGCTCTCTATACTTAGCCGATTCTCGGCCCACTACTCATTTGATTTCTATTAGACCTTGACTACATGGTGAGCCTGTGCTCATTTAAGGACTCTCTCTTTTGACCCAATCTTGGTGTTGCGCTGTTTGGACACGTGGAGGCTTAACGCACATTTGGGACCTACCTTTTTTATTTCCCTTTTGGAATTGCACTGAGCTGACACATGGCGCCTTCCACGAGTCTATTGTTTGGCCCCGAGTCAACTCGTATGTGGCTAATTCTAAAAACTTTGAGCCTTTCCCGTTCTCTTTCTGTCGAGCTATAGTTTCCTCGACGTTGTTTGATTCCATGTCTAGCTTGCCCCTCCCTTGCAGCAGAGTCTTTGTTGTCCCTCGATTTGGATTTGAATGCGAGCACATAAGACAGAGCCAACCCTTAGGTTTTCTTCTGTGTAGGGTCATGTTTGATCAATTTTGTAGGGGTGGGGGAGGGAATTGAGATAACAGTAGCATGAGTTAAATGTTATAGCCGCGGTTTGAAAATAGAGGTCACTAGATATAATATGACCGTTGTTTATTTGTTTATATGTTATAATGTATGGGGAGGGCATCGCCCACCCCAACCATACTATTTAATAGTATGGGTTGGGGTGGGAGTGGTGCCCTCCTCCCAACCCACTTTAAAACTTAAACCCGGGTTGTATACTTTTGATTCTACAAAAAAATTTATAATGTATAACTTTTGGCATATAAAGCCATTGACTTATTCACAATTTTCAATATTAAATTTATTTATTATTATATATATTCACATATGAATACTTATATTATAATAATGCAATGATTTTACTTAAACATATGAATAATTATAAGATATATAAATTTATATAATAAATTAATATAGGTATAGGTAATCTATAATTGTATAATCTCATTTTCTCCTTATTTTAAACAACTAAATCATATTTATTTTTAAATTGAAATATAAGGCAAATGTAGCTAAAATATTCTATCTATTCACATAAGTAGAGTAGTTAGAACTTTATATATATATATATATATATATATATATATATATATATATATATATATATATATATATATATATATATCAATACAAGCAAATAAGAGGAAGTATTTCCTTGATTTAAAACACTAATTATATATAATCTTCCCTTTGTAACTTTGTATAAAATTGGACTATAACTCACCCAAATAATTTCCATTTCACAATTTGGTTTAGAGAGAGTGAAAATGATAACAACTTAAATAACTCCTCTCCCTATTTTTTTATCCTTGTATATTTCAAATTTTGCCAACTATACAAGGAAGAAAGAAATCAACATAAACTTTACTTACAACAATATTATTTATTTGAAATGAATACACCTTTCAACCATATGCTTACGGTAAAAATGAAGAGTAATTCTTTTTTTTTTCAATAGCATATTTCTTTTCCAAACCATAGATATTTGCAACCTTGAATAGAATCCAAAATTTTGAGGGTTTCATTTCCAACAAATATACAACTTAAGCTTTCTTCTTTCCACTACAACATTACAATTTGATAAATAAAATTTACAAGGATATTCTTTTGGTATACAATATTTGCAATGTTCCACACTAAGTGGGAACAATGGGGTCAAATTTACAACATAGAGTTTCTTTCAAATGGTCAAATACATAAGTATTCATTTCAATGTCTCCTCCCAACTTTGTAGCTTCAATATTACACCCCTTCAACTCTTCAAATATTGAATAAAAATAAAAATAAAGGGGTTTAGGTGACACTCTCCACCCAACCTTTAATCCAATAAGAGAAGAAGCCATCCCCTTATTCACCACCGAGCCCCAACCAAAGAACAATGGGGAGTATAATGTAACTTTGACAACTTTTACAAAAATGGCTTCCACACAAAACAAGCATTCCACAATAATAACACATTCAAATAACCACCCAAATAAAGATTTACAAAATTTCTAACAACACATAGGCTTGACAACAAGCCAAAAAGAGCAAGGAATACAGGAACCACCTCCTTTTTCCTCCCAAGTGAATTAGTATTTTCACCAAAAATCCTCCATGTGCACAAAACAATTAATCAAATACATCCTTATCTCTCCCCTTGCAAATATGCAAAAATATGTCCATGTTTTCCTTTTCACTCCCCATAGGTGAAACTCCTAATCACACTCCCTCCAAAATTCATGCCTCACATCTCCTTTTCCCTCCCCAATGGTACCATACTTCCATCTCCCACACCCTTCTTAAGGCAAGCTACCCAACCA
The DNA here is from genome assembly GCA_018340775.1 of Taxus wallichiana var. yunnanensis. Lineage (NCBI taxonomy): Eukaryota > Viridiplantae > Streptophyta > Pinopsida > Cupressales > Taxaceae > Taxus > Taxus wallichiana. The sequence continues at coordinate 204,414,464 of CM031240.1, forward strand.
TATAAACCACATTCACAACACTCATATAATATTAAACAAACACAAATTTTACATCTAAATGCATAAATAAAAGAATGACAACAAGTGGAGAGCCTACCTCTCCATCAAGCTTCCAAAATTCTTCACTCCAACAAGCTTTCAACTCATTCAAACTAAGCACAATCTAAATGCAACTCCTAAAAGATCCCAATCCCAAAAGTGCAAAAGAAGAAAAATAAGGCAAGTAACCAAAATCCTTCGATTTCATCCAATAAATAGAAAAGGGAGGTGAGGTTGATGAGGTGGCTGCACGTACGACGGAAAAGTGACAAGTAAGCATAGGAATCTACAAGTAACTTTTCCTTGCACCCGACCTCCCGAGGTCGTGCCGAGATAGCCGGTGGGGATTAAATATGTGTGGGATGCAGACAAGCTAATTGGGAAATTTGATGTCTTTGACGCGCAATAGTGGAAATTGTGAATCTAAGGCAAAGAAGGCCCTCCTAACCTGAATTGGTGTGATAGATCGATCAGCAAGGATGATTGCTCGAAGGCTCCAATCAATATCGAGATCTGGCGTGATTCGGTCTATAGGTTGTGAAATACGTGGAAAATGACCTGAGATAGTTTCATGTATATCTCCAGATAAGGTCATAGGGCGGATGGTAAATATAATTGACTCTATGGGTGATTCTCTAGCCTATTCCAGAACTCCTTAGCTTTGTTAGTTGTTGTGTCTAGCAAGGATAACTGTTCGATGATGATAGGTGGAAGTGGAGTAGATCTGAATACTAGTGTACGTAGGCCAACATCTATGTCTGATTCACCTATGGACTCGTTGGGATATGGGATTTGTGGGTCACAACCATAGATTTTTATTTGTTGTGGTCCTGCTATGGTCATGTGCATAATCAATCCCTAATCCCTAGTATCTAATAGTCATATGCCTTTTCAGCTTCTATATTCAGAATTAATAATTGTGTGATCTTCTCAGAATATCTTACAAGCGTTTGTGCAACCTGAATTCTAAAGCTGGTATCTATATCTGTGAGAGTGTCTCTTGCATCTGGCTATGGGACCAAAGGATCACAACCAAAGGTCGATCTCTTTCAAACCCTTCTACAGTCATGCGGATATGAATCTAGGGTAATTTGTAGTTTGGTTGATTTGACCAAAATGTGTGTGTTCTTGGTCGTCTTCTATGTTTAACCCGTGCGAGTTTGAAACCGATTTGTTGTAAGTTTACCATTGTCTGGAAGACTTGGATCCTAAGATTCTGATCTATATCGATTATGGCTATGACGAGATTGGGTGGGGCACGATTGGCTCGAATACGTATTCCTGGGCTCTCTAGGTCCTATGATTGTCATACAAAAGCAATAATGTAAACTAAATGGAGCAAAATAAAATTAAATATGTGAAGTATGTCTATAACATATATAACTTCTATATTTTTGTTATTTTTCGATGAATTTTATAAATGAATTTGAAAGAGCAGCTATTTTAATATATCTAGAAATTGACAATTAACCTAGTGTCGAATTTTAAAACAAACAAAGTAACCAAGTATAGCTACTTGCCTGTGCAGTTGTAAATCTATTCTAAACAATGAAATAACTGATCTAATCTATTTGAAAGACTCTCGATCCTACCTCAGAAGTGAGGAAAGAATCATAGTCTCTCAGAAACTATCAATCCCCACAGCTTCCCTGGCAATATCGAAAGTAAGATTGACTGAAATAAAGTAATTAACTACTCTATTTGATATGATTCTAATTAGAACTTTGAAAGCTAGAACTTGGATTCTGCAGAACAGTGGCAAATCTGATGGTGTGTGTGATCTTGTCCCCTCAGTGTGATCTCCTCGTTCCTTCGTGTTCATGTGGATCCAGAAAAGCGTGTAATGCTAGCATCAATAGAAGTAGATATTGGGACAAAGGTAGCTTAGGATACAGACTGAATACAATGCGAGTAGGAGAGAGATAGCGCAAGAGTACAGAGCTTGGCTTATGTAATTCCTAGCAGGATTTATTGCAAGTCATGCAACATAAAATGTCCAAAACCTGAAACTATCCTATTTAAAGAACAAAACCTACAACTTTAATGGATTCCTATTGAAAACAAACTACTCTACTCCAATGGATTGGATGAAATATCAACAAAGCACTTGCACAAGATGGATATGTGGCTTCCTAATAGCAAAACAACACTAACTAAGCATGCAATGAAAGAAACTAAGAATTCTAAGTAAAAATGAAAGACTAATCTATTGCAATGAGAAATTCAGAGGAAAATTTGAGGGGCCATTTGCTTGAGCACAAGCCAACTATTTATAGCATTTGCATTTACCCAAGGTAAAAACCAAATTGATCTCTTAAACTATAAAAATGGCAAAACACTATTCTAAGGAACCAGAATCATTAATGCAAGCTCATGGCACCGCAAAAAAGTGGCAAATGTTGAAATTTACGTGAGTCGTGTTAAAAGAGCATTCTGGAAAACGTGTAAAGGAACGCCGCGCGGGCACGGCGGTGGTTTCAGAATCAAGAGAAAAAGGCCAAGAAAAGAGGGAAAAAGAGAAAAACAAAGCACGTGGGGGATAAACGGGGCATGCGGGATGTTAACGCACACTTGGGGAGCTTTTCGGATCCCGAACACCTTGCGAGGAGACTTGTATCATCATTGGGGTACGTGTTACATTGTTCGATGGTGTAGTACCCTACAATTTTGGGTACGTACATATTGCCCCCTCGAGAAGCGTTTTAGCCATGAAGAGGCGTAAAACGGTGGGTCCGAGTATGGTGGTCCTGAAATGGGAAGTTGGAAGTCATACCTGGTACGTCCGTGTGTCGAAATGATGCCATCCAAAATTCCCGCTTCCTGCAAAATGAAAAGAGAACTCAAGTGTAGATAGACAAGATAGATTAGAAAATAAACGCTAAAATAATGGGAAATGAGGACGTACCATTTGTGCGGGGGTAAGAACTTACCTCCATCGGTGCTCCAAACATGTGAAAAAAACATTCAAAACAAGTCAGGCTGCTATATATATGAAAGTGGGCCCATTTTCCTATTCATTTGCGCGTGTTGATTTGATTGATTCTGAGCTCTAGGACCCATGGTGACGGTTTCTTATGAGAGTAGAGTCAAAATGTTTGTGGCGAGATAGCGATCATGCCTCCGCGTGCGAGATCATCGACCTGCGAGATCACATGTTAGTTTTCCTCAATTTATCGTTTTTACCTTCAAATTTTTAAAGTGTTAAAATATTTGTCATGGGGGGGTTATTTTCAAAAATGTTAGGTTCAAAAGGTCCATCTAGGGGGCGCTACTAAGTAGGCTTTTTAAGCTAAAACGGTCTTTTTTATGTTTTTAGGCTTTTTAAGTTATAAAACCCGCATGGGTTTTCGGGACACAACCACCGCCCCGCCCTGTGGTGTGGTTACATAACCGCCACCCTGTTCAGGGTGGAGGTTACAAGACCGCTGCCCTTAAGGTGGCGGTTACAAAACCACCTCCCTGCTCAGGGTGGCGGTTTTGCACAAAATGTCAAAAGAACACTTGTTTGAGATTATTTTTGCATTTTTAGCATTTCTATGTGTTTTCATGATTTTTCTAATGTCACTTGGATGCTAACTTGCTTTGTTTTGTGTGTTTTTGGGTGTATGTAGGTGAGAGAGGAGTACATTCGGTGGAGCCGAGAGAGGGAGTGTGACTGGCTCCCAGTAGTGTTAGATGCCCTTTCACAGGACGAGCAGGATACTCTCCAGAGGGCTGGTATACTATGTATATCGCAGGTCCCCCATGTTGCACCATCCAGTCACATACTCTGTGACTTATTTTCCTACTAGGATGCTGATCAGAACACCTTCCAATTACCAGGGGTTTGAGGTGAGTGGACCATCACACTAGAGGATGTTTACCATATCCTGGGGGTCCCGATCATCGGGAGATGACACACCCTGGAGACAGTAGGTTCACGGGCCCAGATAGCACAAGGGGCTTCCTACATGGGAGATGCAGTCATCTCCATGGGTTCGAAGAAGGGGGTCAGAGTTCGATCTATTCCTAGTTTGCCCATCCCCTTGCTTCGCTAGGCTATTATGGGGATCCTTGCCTCGAGATTGATTCGGGACAAGGGAGGAGACACATTACTATACCGCAGTCCCCATCATTGCACAGATTGAGGGCCATGGCTGGATTTACGCCTGGGGAGAAAACATTCTTGGGACTACGTACCATGACTTGTACAGGGTAGTCCATTTACAGGGGTAGTCTTTGAGCCACCCGACCCCTGTCATGAGTTGGGTTTATGAGCACTTCATTCTTTATGGTAGAGGTGTAGAGGTGACAGATCCAAGAGCTATGAGGGCAACCAGATGGATAGATATGTCGGTGCTCATATCACCTCATCGGCCCGATTGCTTCTCTGACCACCGATGACATGGAGGCCACACCATATCAGACCATGCAGGTATATGGGGTGAGGAGGCTCTTACTTTGATCTCTGCTCCACCACAGGGTAGCTTATTGACAGAGTGGGGCGAGTGGAGATACACCCCTTTGGCCGAGTTCCTCAGCAGTTTGGCCTACCCTACATGGGCATGCTTCCCCTAGTAGTGCCAGTATACAAATCAGTTCGAGAGGCCAAAGGGGGTCCTCGAGGCTGGGGTTGGACAATTTTTACTCCTGGCATTCCTATTATGGCCAGGAGGGTATTACATGCCTGAGGGAGAGCCGGTGCACCTCATGTACCCTTGCTTCAAATTGCCGCAGGTCCTACCCATAGCAGCAATGACCCCATCGACATAGAATCCAAGTCCGAGGAGTTTACAGGGGGAGAGATAGAGGAGGAGACTGAGGAGGACAGTGATCCTGAGTGGCATGACACTCAGGATATCATCTAGCAGAGAGGGCTGAGCAGAGTGCAGAGAGAGTTACTCTGGTTTTAGAGGAGCCACTCTCCCAGGGCCATGGTGGGGAGGATGAGTCCGTTGTAGGATGCTACGTTGCTCCAGCCATGGGGGAGCACCTCAGTCAGCGGTGGCATCTGTGGCAGGTGCTGACCCTAGAGATCCATCCTGGAGGCCTGGTGATCCGAGTAAGTTACCACCCTTCCTTTTAATGTTTGTTTTTAGTTAGGATTTCCTTAGTTGCTATCTCTCCTTTTGTTTACACTTGTGTTTTATCTCTTGTTTCATTTCTAATTTGTTTTTTTTTTGTTTGCAGAGACCGCCGATGAGTGGCGGGACTTGATTCGTAGGGTATGCACCGATACCCTGATGATTCCCATGGAGAGGACCCATGCGGAGCTATCTGTGGATGCCGGGAGCCCTCAGTAGCTGGCAGACATACTGACGTCTTTGCCCCTATCTGGCATGTGGTCAAGATGGTATTGACTCTCCATACGGAGTTAGCAGGGTATAGGACAGCCGAGCACTTGATGAGGAGTCATTCTCATGGTGAGACTGCGGCTACCCTTCGGGATCCCGAGCCCTCCGTGTACTCGGAGTGCCGCGTGGCCGGAGTCCTAGGCGTGGGCGTGCAACTTCAGAGGGGTCTCATAGGGGTTGAGAAGCCACTTGGCTCCCCTATGTTTTTGCATGATATTTTTGTATATCTTAGGCTCTTTGAGCATTTTGACCATGCTTAGCGCATGATGGCATTGTACAGGAATTTATATATATATATATATATATATATATATATATATATATATATATATTCTTTTTGGATCAGACTTTTGGCATTTATGGCTTACTTGCATTTCTGTTTCCTCATGTGAACTATGATATTATGCTTATATGCTCTTTAGAATGTATGCAATGGAGAACAAATGATGCAAGTGTTTACTTTCTTTTTGTATTTTATGATGCTGATATATGATAATGTAGATACAATGTGATTTTGAATCTTAGTTTCTGTAAGCAATTTTGGATACTTCATATTTGCTTTGGCAAAGTGGTGAAGATAAGCTGGTATGATAAGCAGATAAACCTGCCCCTCTCCTAACCCCACGCAACTAGTAAGATGTGAGGGCTCATCACCGAGAGCTGAAAAGGGCACAAGTTATGAAATGTGTTGAAATGATATTGATGAAAGATAGACAAAGCTTTGACGGAATCAAATTAGGATGCTACAAGCTTACTCCACTCGAGTGACTTCATAGTTTTGGGATGCAACTTGCTTTGCGGTTTATCTAGACTTAGATCCGTAGATGGCCATATGGTAGACAAAATCTGGGTTTTAGGATTCTTAATTCTCTTGGGATTTTGGACATCCGATTCATTTGCTTTTGACTCAAGACTTCAAGATTTGAATTGTTTGTTTATGACCTTTTGCATTTGCTTGTCAAGAGGACCCCCCACACCTTGCCCCATGCTACTAGTAAGAAGCGTGGGTTTATCACCATAGGCAAGGCATAGGTGAGTAAGGGCATTTCCATCCTTTCCCAACCCTATGTCACTAGTAAGAGACGCAAGCTCATCACCGAAGGTTGGTGGGGCAAGGAAATGTGTAAATTTAAAATTTTCTGTTTGATCTATATTTGACTTGTTTACTTGAGAAAAATGTTAGTGTGTTCTTATTTCCAAAGAGATATACGTATGGGATAGATGTGACACCATGAAGCTTCAAGAATAGACCATAGGCAAGACACCCATCCTAAGAAGAAACCAAAAGTGACAATAATCCCGCAGATCTTGGTATGGTTACCGTTAAGACCTTGTCATATCTAGTTTTATTTGATGAAATGATTCCAAAATAGTTTGATGATATCATGGAAATAGAGAAGTATGATTAGAGTGTTTATGCCAACAACATCATGAGTTTGTAATGAATTGCTTTGAGAACAAATTCCTTGATCACAATTTTTGTACGAAACAAGCGGACAAAATGATCCTAATCTATATGAAGATGCAATGTAGATATAATTATACAAGTAGTGCTAGTTGCTTACACGTAGAATCGTTTGAGGTGTAGGGAATTGACTGTTTCACCAAATTCATCACCTTTCGGTGTACATAGGAGATATGCACCATTTCCATAGTCCTTCATGACTCGGTATGGGTCCAACCATTTGGGCCAGAACTTCCTTCCTTCTCCGGTCTTCTTGTCGATCCGGTTGTCCAACCTTAGAACTAGATCAGCTTCATATATATCACGTTCATAGACCTTCTTGTTATATTGCTGGCACATCCGGTCAGTATAGATTCTGTGTCGTTGTTCAACATCTAACCTAGCTTCATCTAGGCTTTCTAGTTGGGAGAGACGTGCTTCTCTATAAGCATCTTCATCCAGGATCCCTTGTAATGAAATACGACTGGGTATTTCAACCTCCAGTGGGAGAACTGCTTCTGCCCCGAATACTAGCGAGAAAGGAGTCGCTCATGTTGGTGTCCTTATTGAGGTTTGGTGGGCCCATAAGGCCGGATATAACTTCAAATGCCAATCTCGTTTGTTTTCTTTCACCATTTTAAGGAGAATGGATTTTAATGTTTTGTTTGTCGCCTCAGCCTATCCATTGGCTTGAGGGTAATACAAGGAGGCTGTATGATGGCTTATTTTAAATTTATTGCATAATTCGTGAACTTCATCATTCTTAAAAGAAGTCCCGTTATCTGAGATAATGACTTGCAGGACACCGTACCTATAAATGATTTGGTTCAAAATGAACTTGGTGATTACAAAACCCGGTACAGTAGTAAGAGGCATAGCCTCTACCCACTTGGTAAAATATTCGGTGGCCATGATTATGAAATTATGGCCGTCTGTAGATGAGGGAGAGAATTTCCCTATTAAATCTAGGCCCCACGTAGAAAAGGGCCATGGAGTAGTGATTGGTTGTAGAGCTTGTGCCGGCATGTGAATCTCATGAGAGAATTCTTGGCATTTATGACACCTTCGTACAAACTCTACTGCGTCGTGTGCTCTAGAGTGGGCTAGAAATAGCCCATTCAATGTATTTTATGAGTGGTGGCATGGCCACCGAAGTGGCCTCCACACATTCCACTATGAGATTCGTGGAGAATCTTCTTGGATTCTTCTGTGTCGACGCATCTTAGAAGCATTCCATCGAATGCTTTTTGATAGAGCACTTGTTCTATGATGATGTATTTAGCTACGATAATGCGTAACCGCCTTCTTCATTGTGGTGTAGCACCTTCTGGATATGTACGGTCCATGATATAATTAATGATATCAGTGTACTAAGGACACTCAGAGATAGAAGGTTAGGTTTTGATGTAGTATATGCACTCATTTGGAAAGTCCAGATCTACTAGATCACCTCCGTTAAATGGATTATCAGCTAACCAATCTGCAATGATTTGTCCTTTAACCGACTTCTGATTTACAAACTTTAATTCAAATTCACCCATTAAGGTTATAAAGTGTCCAACCTTTTTAGCAAGGACCCTTGCGTGAGGAAGGTTCGTAAATGTTCTATTTTACAATGACCTTTGTTTCTTGATTTAACATGTAATTTCTTAAGTGTTTTGTTGCAAATACTATGGTGAGGCATTCCCATTCCGCTTGTGTGTAGCGTGTTTCATAGTCGAGTAATGTCCAGGCTAATGAAATAGATCACACATTCTCTATTGTCATCATCTTCTTGAGCCAAAGATATAGGCTAGCGAGACATTGGTGGCTAGCGAATATAAAATTAATGGGCAATCTGGCTTAGGTGGCATTAGTGTACGTGGTGATAACAAGAAACACTTACTTGTGTTGAAAGCTTCATTGTAGTCTTTGGTCCAATCAATGCTATAATCTTTCTTGAGTAGATTGTTGATTGGATGAATGGTGAAACTTAAGTCTGAGATGAATCTCCGGATCGCACCAAGTTTTTTGAGAAATGATCTAATTCCAGATTCATCCGAAGGTGGGACCATTTCGAGAACAACCGTAATTTTGGTTGGGTCAACATCGATCCCACATGATGATATAATGTAACCTAGGAGCTTCCCTCATGTCACACCAAAGACACATTTTTCAGGGTTTAGCGTGACTCCGTATTCTATCAGACGTGAAAGAATGATGCAAAACACTTCGGATGGTCACAACGTTTCTTGGCTTTAGCCAACAAGTCATCTACGTAGGATTCCACAATTTTATGAATAAGATCATGAAATATATACGTCATAGCCCGCTGGTATGTAGCGTCGGCGTTCTTGAGACCGAATGGCATAACAACATAGCAATAGGTTCCCAAGGAGTTATAAATGTGGTTTTAGCTTGATCTTGTTCGAGATATTCTGATTTTATTGTATCCCAAGAATCCATCCATGAGAGATAAAAGCTCAAATCCAGCTGTTGCGTCAACGATGACATCTATAGATGGTAATGGGAAGTCGTCTTTAGGACATGCCTTGTTAATGTCTCGGAAGTCTACACAGATGCGTATCTTCCCATTCTTTTTGAGAACGGGAACGATATTAGATACCCACTGAGAGTAATCGACTGGTTTGATGAATCCTACTTGGAGGAGTTTCATTACCTTCTCTTTCACCATGAGATCTACCTTGGGTTTCATTAGTCTTGATTTTTGTTTAATCGGTTTTGCATCAAATTTAGTGACGAGGTTGTGCACCACAATGTGTGGTGTAACCCTTGTCATTTCTTTATAATTAAATGCAAAAGCCTTCTGATGTTCCTTGAGGATCCGAGTGTGTATTTCTACTTCTAATGGAGTTAGTGAGGATCCTAACTTCAATATCCTTGGTTCATCTTCCGTTCGATGTTAATATCAATTATTTCTTCGATTAAAGAAGCGTTACCTTCTTCAAACTCAGGCGGGGCTGGAGGTAGTTCTAGATCATCTCCATTCTCGACTGTGTATATGCTAAGTTCCTTTTGTGGGGGAAGCTCTGTCATGGGATTCCCGAAGTAAGAAGATGCATGCGGGATTAGGGATAAATCTACCATGTGATGGGTGAGATGTAATGCCACATAGGTGTTTAAGAAATCAAGAGTGGTTGTATCACTATCGATGTGGTCTAGGATAGTAGATTTGTTTTCATTTCTATTTAAAAGAGGATTTGACATTGTTTTTATCAATGGTTCATCACGAAGGGATACCATGAAACGGGTATCCTCTAACTTACTATTTGGAGTAAAGCGCGTTGTCGAGGTTCCTATTGAATTGGTGAGAAGCTTTTTTCTCGCGGGTTTGCTTCGATTGATATGAAGTCAAACTCTTTGCTTAAATTTAGTACAGTTGTTTTGTAGAGTTGTAAGTGCTCGGCTTTGGTTTCATACATCTCAGCAACTTGATTTGCTACCAATTGCGAGTCTCCTAACACTCTGATGTTATCAACACCGATTCTCTTAGCTATGATGAGGCCAAGGAGGAGGGCTTCGTACTCAGCACCATTGTTTGTGCATTCGAAATTTAGTTTAAAGGAAAATGGTAGGACTTTTCCTTCGGGAGAAGTAAGGATTACTCCAGCCCCAGCTCTGTAACGAAATTTAGCTCCATCAAAATGGAGAGTCCAATACTTAGTTGGGAATATGGGCACTGGGATATTTGTTGTGTTAACATCTTCTACCTCTACCATGCAGAGATCTACTGCTGGGAGAGAACCGACACCTAGGGTGCACCCCATGCCTACGGAATCAAATGGTAGGAACATTGGCAGATCCTGTTCTAGTAATTCAAAAAAATTTCCAGTAGTTCCTAATGATATTGTTTCTATAGTGTTAGCCTCATCTTTGGGGGTTGGGGTTACCTTGGCTAGGCTCATAGTTTCAAGATCTGTCGTAGGTACCAACTTTTCTTACGGTATCATGTCGGTAGGTTTATGAAGTTGGTTCATTGGGAGTTCAAACTTCGAGTGCATGCCTGGTCTTTTCTTTAGGTCAGCCAGGTGTACATCAAATGGTTTTGGATCACCTTTGGCTATGAACACCTTTCCTAAATGAAAGAATCTTACTTCTTGAAATAGCGTAGAAGGTATCGCCTTCATACGGTGTATCCATGGTCACCGAGGATCATATTATAGTTAGTTTCCGATCTATAATATAAAACTCAGTCAAGATTTTTTTGGGTTCTAAGGTGACCGGTAGTATTATAGTTCCAATTGAAGTGGCTTTAAGGCATTTGTCATAGCCTCTTAGCATATTTCGAAGTTATGGAACAATTCGTTTCTCCATACCCTAATTTTTGAAGTAAAGAAAAAGGGACTATGTTAACTACTAGCCCATCATCAACCATCACACGTTTCACATAATCACTGTTATAAAACCACACTTGCAAGTGTAAGGCCGAGATCACCTCGGCGTGTAATCTCAGCGTCTGTTGGCATTTTGTTTATTTTGAATATGAATTCGGTGTCCCTATTTGGCTGCCCTAGAGGGTGGATATCAAAGTCTATATGGTTTACCTATGTTTTGGGAGGTGGAGTGATGCTAATTAGATGACCTAAACCCAATGCTTCTAAAAGAGCAGCCCTGTGAGCAGGGGAGTTCTTCAACAAATCCAAAAAGGAGATGTGTGAGAAGGTTTTCGTTAGATCATTAATTAAGTCATAAGCACCCACAAGTTTTATTAATACTTGTTGGATATTGTCTATTTCTAGCGGGTAGCTTGGACTTAGCTAAGAGGAATACTCTCGTGTCCTTGTTACAACTTCTATCGGTAGTTCGGCATCTAAATCCACTAAATCGACTATCTTAGGTCGTGGCTGACTTCCTAGTTGTGGCACAACTAACGGATTGATGAAGTTGAGGCTTCATGATCATTGTTTCCGTAATTACACCCTTGTTTGTCCCATTTGGATTTATTTTGTTATTGTTGTGATTTGGAAGTGGATCATTGAAGATCGGAGGGCTGCATTTTGAGGGGAAAGCGCCCCTGTAAAATTATTTGGTCTTGGTGACGTAGGATCTACCAATAACATATCTATAAAAAGTTGTCTTTGTTCCTCTGCAAACGTTGCATAAATTTATTGTAGTCACAAAGACGTTCTAGTGTCATGGCCTCGATTTTGTGAAAACCACAATAGGAGTTAGGATTGTAATTCCTAGTTTGTTGGCTCAAACCATTACCTATTAAAGTTTTGTGTTTGTTGTTTTTGGTTTGAATTCTAGTTTAGATACCTAGTTGAATTTTGATTTGGATCCTATGTAGGGCTTCACCGTTGTTGTTTTTGTTGTTTTTGTTGTTGTTGTTGTGGATGATTAAAATCCATTGTATTGATTGTTGGAGTAAAGTTATTATTTTGTTGATTGTTTATTTGTGGTGGAGTATTCACAACATTTACCTTTCTAGCCTGATCAATTACTCCATCCATTGTCACTCCACGATTTTTATTAAGGATTTTAGGTCCTTGATTGACATTCATGATAGTAGGATAAGTTGTAGTGTTTTGGTTGGAGGTGATTAACCTCCCGTTTGCTCCATATGTTTTGCAACCACTATCAATTGCCACTTGATCTATTTGGAGAGCACTCTCAAGTACTTCATCGTAAGTTCTTAGTGGGAACTTCTGGAATTCTTCCTTCACTTCTCTGCTGAGAGAATGAAGGAATAAATCGCATAGTTCCATTTGATCCATATTTGGAGCACTTGCCAGAAGAATAAATAACTGTACGCCACCTCTGGATGAAATGGACGACAGGTTCATTGTGTTCTTGTTTAATGTGCAAGAATTCCTTGATTCATGTCCTTAATAGTTTGTTCATGTCAAAGGCCTTGATGAACTCTGAAATGAGTTGTTTAAACGAATGGATGGAAGCCTCAAGTATTCTATGATACCAATCAAGAGCGATACCTTCCAAGGTTTTGGGAAATATTTTAGCAACAACCCCATCCCATGGGAGTAGTTCTCGGATGGCTGTAGCGTAAGCCTTGATATGTACATTCGTATCTCCCTCACCTTTGTACTTAGGAAAATTGGGAAGAGGTCTTGGAAGCATGATGCTTCGTATGGTGAAATCTAAGGGCTCTTTCAAGTATTTTGAATATGTCCCTATCGCATAGGTTTTGACCATTGATGGTGCCTGCTTTGAGGGAGTGGCGGTGGAATGGGTTGTTGACATGGCGTTATATATGCATTGGTAGGAGCATAAGGGAACCCTTGTGGTTGAGTAAAAATACCGAGAGAGGAGAACATATCCCCTTGTGGTGATTTGGAGTACATGTTTAAGTATGAAGGGGTATTGTCCAAGAATGGATTATTTTGTACTAGACCGGGAGGTGTCAGATCGGTGTTAGAAATGATGGTTCTAGTCGGCGTTTGTTGTGAATACTGAGGGGTCATGCCTAACGTACCTATTCCTGTGAGGAGGTCTATTTGGCTAGGTTTGGAATTTCCTACCTGCATGAGTTGAGAATGGTGATTTGCCTGGGCAAGTTCTAACCCCTCACTTTTTCTACTAACATTGAAATGACTTCATTTGGTGAAGTCACGGTGTTTTTCCTTAGCGGCGTTTGTTGTATATCATGGTGTTGTATAGGCATGTGATATCCTGTTATGAACTGATCGCTTCCCTGCCAAGTTTCCCCAAGGACATTTCCTATATGTGATAGCATGGAGGTATTTCCTTGAAAAGAGACCTCGTGTTATATTTGTAGATTCCCTATAGGTGGGTACATACCTTGGGAACGTTGTTCATTCCTGGGATAACATGTTGAATGTTCATTATCTAAAACCAGGTATGGGTCAACTTGTCTACTAATTTTTGGTCTAAGTAGTACCTGAGGAGATGAACTAGACTCTCCTGTGAGCATCATATTGTTCGAGCCTGAAGGCTCTGTTTGTTGTGTTTGAGTGAATTGATCCAACTCCTCTATTTGGAAAGATGGGATATATCTGACCCTTGGAGTTTTTGTTGACAACTGGTTAGTTGAGTAGTTGCCACCCCATACTAAGAGTGAGGGTGATGATTGTCCATTCAGTTGAGTGTAGTATGCCTCAAGGCCTAAGAGATGCCTACCATATGCATCGAATCCCAACCTATTCGGGGGGCATATGAATACCCATAGAATAATGGGAAGGAGCAAAGGTGATGGTGAAAGCTAATGAGGTAGTAAAGATGAAAGAGTCATTTAATTTGAAAGAACCAGTAGAAATCTGACTCCAGACTAGAAAGTAGAAAGGTTCACGTCGGGTTCACCAATTTTGTACGATGGAAAAGTGACAAGTGAGCATAGGAATCTACAAGTAATTTTTCCTCACACCCGACCTCCCGAGGTTGTGCCGAGACAGCTGGTGGGGATTAAATATGTGTGGGATGTAGACAAGATAATTGGGCAATCTGATGTCTTCAACGCGCACTAGTGGAAATTGTGAATCTAAGGCAAAGAAGGCCCTCCTAACCTGAACTGGTGTGATAGATCGATCAGCAAGGATGAATGCTTAAAGGCTCCAATCAATATCAATCTCTGGTGTGATTCAGTCTATAGGTTGTGGTATACGTTCAAAATGACCTGGGTTAGTTTCGTGTATATCTCCAGATAAGGTCATAGGGCGGATGGTAAATATAATTGACTCTATGGGCGATTCTCTAGCCTAGTCCAGAACTCCTTAGCTTTGTTAGCTGTTGTGTCTAGCAAGGATAACTGTTTGATGATGATAGGTGGAAGTGGAGTAGATCTGAATACTAGTGTATGTAGGCCAACATCTATGTCTGATTCACCTATGGACTCGTTGGGCTGTGGGATTTGTGGGTCACAACCGTAGATTCGTATTTGTTGTGGTCCTGCTATGGTCATGTGTGGAATCAATCCCTAATCCCTAGTATCCAATAGTCATATGCCTTTTTAGCTTCTATATTCAGAATTAATAATTGTGCAATCTTCTTAGAATATCTTACAGGCATTTGTGCAACCTGAATTCTCAAGCTGGTATCTATATCTGTGAGAGTGTCTCCTACATTTGGCTATGGGACCAAAGGATCACAACCAAAGGTCTTCTCTCTTTCAAACCCTTCTACAGTCATGCAGATATGAATCTAGGGTAATCTGTAGTTTGGTTGATTTGACCAAAATGTGTGTACTTGGTCATCTTCTATGTTTAACCCGTGTAGTTGGAAACTGATTTGTTGTAAGTTTACCGTTGTTCGGAATACTTGGATCCCGAGATTCTGATCTTTATCGATTATGGCTGTGACGAGATTGGGTTGGGGCACGATTGGCTCAAATACGTATTCCCTGGGCTCTCTAGGTCACGTGATTGTCATACAAAAGCAATAATGTAAACTAAATGCAGCAAAATAAAATTAACTATGCGAAGTATGTCTATAACATATATAAATTCTATATATTTTTTATTTTTTGATGAATTTTATAAATGAATTTGAAAGAGCAACTATTTTAATATATCTAGAAATTGACAATTAACCTAGTGTCGAATTTTAAAACAAACAAAGTAACCGAGTATAGCTACTTGCCTGTGCAATTGTAAATCTATTCTAAACAATGAAATAACTGATCTAATCTATTCGAAAGATTCTCGATCCTACCTCGAAGTGAGGAAAGAATCATAGTCTCTCGAAACTATCAATCCCCATGACTTCCCGGCAATATCGAAAGTAAGATTGGATGAAATAAAGTAATTAACTACTCTATTTGATATGATTTTAATTAGAACTTTGAAATCTAGAACCTGGATTCTATAGAAAAGTGGCGAATCCGATGGTGTGTGTGATCTTATCCCCTTAGTGTGATCTCCTCATTCCTTCGTGTTCACGTGGATCTAGAAAATCGTGTAATGCTAGCATCAACAAAAGTAGATATTGGGACAAAGGTAGCTTAGGATACAGACTGAATACAATGTGAGTAGGAGAGAGATAGCGCAAGAGTATAGAGCTTGGCTTATGTAATTCCTAGCGGGATTTATTGCGAGTCATGCAACATAAAACATCCAGAACCTGAAACTATCATGTTTGAAGAACAAAACCTATAACTTTAATGGCTTCCTATTGAAAACAAACTACTCTACTCCAATGGATTGGATGAAATATCAACAACACTTGCACAAGATGGATATGTGGCTTCCTAACAGCAAAACAACACTAACTAAGCATGCAATGAAAGAAACTAAGAATTCTAAGTAAAATGAAAGACTAATCTATTGCAATGAGAAATTCAGAGGAAAATTTGAGGGGCCATTTGCTTAAGCACAAGCCAACTATTTATAGCATTTGCATTTACCCAAGGTAAAAACCAAATTGATCTCTTAAACTATAAACAATGGCAAAACACTATTCCAGGGAACTAGAATCATTAATGCAAGCTCATGGCGGTGCAATAAAGCTGGTAAACTTTGAAATTTACATGAGTCGTGTTAAAAGAGCATTCTGGAAAACGTGTAAAGGACCGCCGCCTTGAGCAGGGCGGCGGTTACAGGACCGCCGCCTGCTTAGGGTGGCGGTCACAAGACCGCCACCTAGGTAGGGCGGCGGTTTCATAACTGAAGAGAAAAAGGCCAAGAAAAGAGGGAAAAAGAGAAAAACAAAGCACGCGGGGGCTAAGCGGGGCATGCGGGATGTTAACGCACACTTGGGGAGCTTTTCTGGATCCCGAACACCTTGCGAGGAGACTTGTATCATCATTGGGGTACGTGTTACGTTGTTCGACGGTGCAGTACCCTACAATTTTGGGTACGTACAAGCCCATGTAGGATTCCACTTCATCATCCCTCCATTCCACTCAACTAGTCAACACACCAAACCCAATGCAATAAATGAACATGTAAGACTTATGACATGCCCACATGACACTCCAACATGCACTCCATGCTTATCAAGGAAAAATTAATTGTGGTAAGTAGAAAAGTGAAATTATTTTCCCTTTTACATTCAAAAAATGCATTAAAATGGTCAAAATAAGCCCCATACTTCATAAGTATGGTTAGTAGAAGAGTTTGAGATGGACAAGGTTAACTTGTCCCACAAGTCTCAAAAAGTGGCCTACAAGGTCAAATTAGAATTTGGGAAGAGAATAGGAGTACACACCACCTAAATGTAATTAATTCATTCCACATCAAGCACAAATCAAGGACTATCTACTCTATTTATTACCCACATGTCACCTCTTCCTTTTAGTTTAAAATTTAAGTTAAATTAGCTAATTAAGACACATTAACAATTGCTAATAAATTGACTTATTTCCCAATAATTAAATACATACAACACAAAATAAAACACACACAATTAAATAAAGGAAACATTACACCCTATGGCCACACATGTGAGGTCACCCTCCATGGGAAACCTCCTAACTAAGCATGCAATTACACAACATAAACATTAGACACAAGTTGTCAAATTTGGCCATGTTGCAAAACACCCAACATTCTTCTGTGGTTGGTCCCTTATCCCCTTTCGATGTATATGATATAATGTTCCTGCAAACACAAAAATACCTCTCTAGCCTTGACCGCATTAACAACATCGAGAAAAAAAAATATATACATCGAAATCAATAATCATCATCCAAAGTTAGGTAATTCTATCATCTATCGACATATCAAATAATTCGATTCTAACATCCATGAGATCATAATTCTACTCAGAACATGTAAAGTATAGCATGTCAATATAAAAGTTAAATAATGCAAATCAGCATATATCGAACTATCTACCAAAGTGTCATATAGTGTATCATAATCAAAATGTGAATCAAAATATATCAATAGTCCAAATATTTGTATAGTCTATCGTCTACTGATTAAGATATAATAATAAAAATTTCAAAGTATTAATCCAACAATAATAATATCATAATGAAATAGTGTCGAAGGGAAGTGGGCACTGACAAGGTCCATCTCGAAACGACTCTAAAATTGTCCCAAAATAACATTAATATAAATTTTCATAAATAGGGAACAACTTTCCTCTAGAAACTCAACCACGATCTGAAACCATCATGTAAATCAATTAAAACTCCCATACTAAAAATAATGTCAATCTATTTCATAACTCTTTTGGACAACATTTTCCCAAACTAAACTTCTTAAGAAACTTACCTAATTGAGTGGGGTCCACTCATCACCACATGCTCTATCTTACCTTTCAATAAATTTGTAAGAGTCCTCTATAACCTACAATCATCATATATTTTAAAAATAATTATGGGATCTTATAATTAAGATCTCTCCTATCTCATTTGAGTTAGGGCTTTAAATGCATAAAAAGTTGTTTATCTTCTTAACATTAATTCATAAAAATGTGACTATGAAACCACTCCATTATTTTTTTAAATTATCTTATCTGAATGAAAAAATATTCTTGAAAGACACAAGGTCCCATGTAAATAACACAATCCATGGTGAGCATCAGAAGTTGCAATTTGAGCTGGAAATCACTCTTTCTTGGACCCTGTTTCACATAAAACATCATAACTTGCAAAATATTCTTTAGAATGACTTGAAATTTTCTCAAACCTCTAGGAAACCCTTTTTCACCATATTCAATCATAATTTTATCTAAAATAGGTTTTCATCTTCATATCCCATCTCATTTTCATGACTATCCCTTGGGGTTTTGCATGGTTTAGGTTGGATCATTATAGAAGAACCTCATATCTCATTAGGAAATCTATATAAAAGGCCCTAAAATATATGAGATAGCATGTCTCACACTTTTTAATACCTCCATGATCTCACATGGCTCTATACCTCATTTGGCCTCCAAGCACCTAGACTAGGTTTAGATGAACACCTGCAATTTCATCTTCCACCGCACTGCACTCTAATTCTCACATGAGTGCCTATAAAATATCCTAGTATGCTATCAATGTCACTATCATTCTCATCAAGTCACAATGTAGCTCTATCCATCATGTAACATCACCTAGGCAAGCTAGGTCACTTAACTAGGCTTGCTAGACCAAACCAATCTCACTGAATCCACTCTTCCCATCATGTAAGCACCTAGATCTCCATGTCACCATCATACTGAGCATCCTATTACTCTTCTTCATCATCCTCTTTTTCATTAATGATATTTACATCAATGACAACACCTAAACTCAACATGCCAACAATATTTTCATTTTATATCACCTAAATTTCCTAGACTTGTGATTATAATTGAGATGAGTGTTAGTATTAATGGTGAGTACAAGGTGATGAGAGGCCAAAAGAAGGAATTAAGTAAAAATTAAATATCTATAAAATATGAATATCTCAACTTGAATTAACAATTCAAAGGAATTTCAATAGAGTAAGTGTGGAAAGATGGAGCAAAAAGTGTCATTTTTAAAAAATCAACTAGTCTCTTTCAAAGGGTGTGTTCCCTTTTTAAAAGGCCACTCATGCATTGAAAAATGTATCTCAAACCTGATTTAAAAAAAAATGGGAAAACCAAAGCTAAAGGGCACACACTATATATAATACAAAGGGTGTGTGCTCTTTGTAGTGCATATGGTGTGCACATTGAGAAACACACAAGGCATACACACTTTAGTTTATTTTAAAATCTCTTTTTTACATGTTGTATAATAAAATAAACAATTAATATAATTTTACATTTAATTTATATTTACTTTACATTACCTTGTACATTCTCATGCTTTAAATTAATTTCTCTAAATATAATAAATTAGGCTCACTCTACATATTCTAGAATTGGTTTCAATGTGGAAGAAATTACCCTTTAAATATATTTTTGAAATGTCATCTAATCAATACTTAGTCATTTATAAGATTTAATGATTGGATATAATTTTTTTGGTATAAAGTTTACACGTGATGTTTGTTTTTGACAAACCAATCATCATTTTGTAGGTTTTTAGACTTCCAGATTGATTTATGACATTCATAAGAATTATAGGTGTGCTAAAAATAATTTTACAAACCTCACATCTATTAGAGATAGTGTGAGAAAACAAGACATTGACATACAAGTTTACTTACACACATATTGAATGCATCTTAAGTACAAAATAGGTCTGTATATATAATGTTTTAAAAGATATATGTTGTTATGTGACTTGATTAGCCCCAATTTACTACGTGATAATGCCATTTATCATTTTATCATGATAAAAGTTCATTCTTTGAGAAATATTGACTAAATTAAGCCTTAATTGGTGATTTACTTGAAATTCAAATATAATGTAATGACACTACCGATCGAGATAAATATAAAACTAACATAAAATATCTAGTTAATAAGTACAAGTAAGAGTGATAGATAGGGTTTATAGAATGACTCATCTTGCCTCTGCGAGTTTGAACCGATTCTGGTTTGATGACAGATCTGGAAAGGTGAATTCTAGGCTTTGTAAGCTTAATTTTAGAATCTCGAATGTGATGATCGCAGGTAAGAAATGTCTAAGATAGGACACATATTTCTGGGTGCTATCATTTATTCTAGGAGATGGTTTCTATGGAGTAGCTTCAGGCATGGTTCTTTTTGTCACCTTTATTTCATTGTAGGTCACGTTCGGTTCATTTCCTTCTGTTTTGTCACACATGTACCGAAAAACAAATCCTAGATACTGCATAGGAATAAAGAACACATTAGACTGAATAAAAAATGCATATGAGAGAGTCATACCTGACCTTGATGTGATATTTTTGATGAGTGTTGCACTACATTTCAGATGTCATGTAATTCTTGTGGTGTCGATTTAAATTGTGTCCCTTTATCTAGGATACCCTAGTGCAAGTTACACAAAAATATCGGACTACAAATAGTTGTTCCAATACAAAAATGTGTGGTATGGAATTTAGAATAGCATCCCCCTATGTAGTGAATTATGCAACCACTTGTGTTGTTCTTTTGTATGTGGTAGATATAGAAATGATAGCTCAATTTACCCTCATAATATTTTATAGGTTGTGTATATATGTGAGTTATTATTTTGAATTTTAAAATATAGTGACACCAAAAATATGACCTACATCATGAAAAGGGACCAATAAATGACCCAAATCCAAAGAAAAACCAAATAATCAAAAAAAAAAAGTGAAGAGGATATAAGCACCTAAAAGGACATTAACATCTAAGCGCTACTTGTCCTGTTTGTGAGGTGTTGTCCTGCAAAGTAAGAAAACATAAACAAAATGAAATATAGGAACATGGATCCCTATGAATCAGCTAAAAATGTAATCGCAAGATCAAATACGCAAGAAGAATCAATAAAAAGAAATAAAAGGACCACAGAGGTGTCTATACACACCGAAAATTACACAAGTGCCACATCGGCGGTATGGTAAAAGTCTCCGATGATGATTTTATCTTTTCTAGAACAATGATGAATTCTAGATCTTGTCCCCTTTCTCTTAGCATGCTTATTTTTCAGTACTTATCATTGTCTCATAGTTTTCTATATTCTCAAACCATCTTTTGCTTCTTATGAGGTTGTTGTGAATTTAAGTCATGCAACAATCGTGACAGCTTATGAAACCTCCAGTCTTCTAGACCAACAATGATGTTCTTCGCCATGTCGGTCCCATAACCGTTGGTCCGCGTAAAATGGTGGTTCAATGCACATTTATCCGAGAATTTGAATTGTGTGTTCTGTACACGTGTCGCAAGTTTAAGATTGTCTTTCTCGCCTATTTCTTGACCATTTCACTTGATATCTGGCTTGTTGGATATGTATTTAACTCCTCTTCCTTGTTTACTATTATTAGAATGTTGATTACCTCTCTTTGGGTTGATTTGGCACTTCTTGATTTCCAAGTGTGCTAGACTTCTTCTTTTTCATTTTTCTATTAAAAAAGTTTTTACCCATATCATGGGTTGGATATTTTATTTGAATTTCACTATTACTCTGCCAAAATCCTCCCAAGAAGTACACAAATGACTAAATACATTACTTCATTGCTTTCTTCTTGCATTTGTGACCAACTAACCTATAACCAATATTTTCTAGCATCTTTTTAATTTCTTCTACATCCATCCACTTTGTTCTCTAGATCAATTGGACTCTCATCTATGGAAAGGAAGATGAGGAGACAAAATAATCATCATCACACTTGGAAGTTGTCATAGTTATACAATAACCAGTTATGTGTGTATTTATAGTTTTTCAAAGCCTTAATTTTTAGAATATTGTCATTAAATGTAAAGAAACAACAAAATATTTTTAAGATGTAGAATTTGTAATTTATCTATTATTAGTAAGAATATTTCCATTGATATTTTCTTCTAGTCTCATCACCGTGGATTTTTCTAGGAAAGAAATTGGAGGAAGGTCTTGTGCATGAATTTTTTCATTTATTTGTTTTAGAATTCCCATACATTTTTATTTCTTCATTCCTAGAATTATATGCGTATAAGAAAAATTCCATTGATAACTTCTTCCATGTTTATCCCTATGGATCTGCGAGGGAAATGAGCTTGAGGAAGATTTTGTTTCTATGTTTTTCATTTTAATTCTTCATTATTAGTTTTTCTATGCATTTTATTTGTTTTACTAGGGAAGTCTCAGGGGAAGACGAAATTTATTTTGAGAAGCCTTCTTCCCGTGATTTTGAGGTGAAGTAATTAGAAGAAGTTAGATATCCATAATTACAAATTAGAATAAATATTTCTTTGGATAAAATTAGCCTCACATCCTAATAGAGGAATAGCATTATCCGGCTATTCCTTATTTGTTTCATTTTTTATAGAAGTAGATTTGTTTTATTTTAATTATTTTATTTGTGTCTGTAGCTTTATTTTATTTAATTTATAGAAAAGAAAAAAATATAGATTAGAAGTTAAAGTAGATTCATTTAATTTATTTCTTTTAAAGATTCATTGAAAATACAAAAAATAGTAGATAGCTTGTTTCATTTTACTTTGAGTAGATGCTTGCAAATCAAACTTAGTTAATTAAAAGAGGATATCAAATATATTTTATTTAATTCAAGTTTATTTGTTTTGTTTATTTAAAGGTAGGAACTAAAGTAATTTAGATTGGAAAGAACATAACTTCTATTTCCCTAGTGACCTAGGATACCTGAACTTAGATTTCAGCCCTCTGGATTTTATCTTGCTTATTTGTTTCCATTTTTTCTTGGTGCCCACATGACCATTATGGGTCCACTGCAACAACACATTTAAATCTTTGACCCACTTATTAGACAACCAAACATTGAGCGAGATGAAATCAACATTAACTAAGGTTTGCGCTAAATATTTTTGAAATCCACACCGTGCCTCCTACAATAATTGGCCATCTCATTTCCTTAAACAAAGAAGAAAATATTGTTGAGGAATATTGGGCTAACCAGGTAGACAGGCTTAGACCATAAAACCCTTGATTTTTCCTTTCCACATCTTCCATCATATCTTCATGACCCTCTTCGGAGAGGAATACACAGACAACGAAGGAAAATTCCCTCACGCTCCATAACTAATTCAATTTTTATTTGGTTCCACTAATATCCACACCAATCTATACACCACGATCATCCTTGATCATAGTATCACCCCGAACAAGTTAGGCAAGTATTCATTTCTCTCAATGAAACAGATTCCCATCCTGCGAGTTGAGAATATTCTATTTCCTTGATTTTTTATCATCATTCCCATCTATCCCACCTAAAATCTATCCATATACCACATTACCATCCCATTCATTGCATTCTAGCTGTCCCAACACGACCTCAAGAGTTCGAGTGTGTCTAAAATCATGTGGTTATTTTGAGTCGTACAAAATTGATGAACCCGACGTGAAGGACTAGTTCCTTTTCATATGATTTTATTTTATTTTCTTTCATCCACCTTCCCCTCTCCCATTATTTTGTGGGTGTTTATATGCCCCTTGAATATTTCAAGTTAGGAGTATGAAAGACCCATTTTTGGTCTTGAAGCCTATTACAACTAGGTGAGTATGCAACAATCACCCTCATTGTTTGGGTGGCTGAAAACTACTCACAAAATTTACTATTGCCTCATACCCCCTCATTAGGGATTGAACACCAATTCAACAGTTAGGATTGAGGAGATAGATAAACCTAACTATCTTTGAAAAACTAGAGTTCTTAAATACTAACAACATGAGAACATGGTTTTTATCCATAGGTCTTGTATAGACCTCAAAATAATATGAATTTTGATTCCTTTTACTCCTATTTTTCACAAAACGATGAACTTCTAGTGTGTCTCACCCAAAGTGGTGACTTTGCCTTAATGATATAGAGGGAACCTTAGACATGATAAAATGATATAAATATTCCCTTATTCATAACAATACTACCATCCCCTACTTAAGACAAAGACACACTAAAAAGGGGGGTCTACAAATGACCAATTTATAGTAGGGTATCATATACCTTTGCATCCCAACAATGTACAACATACACTTATAAAAAATTCGTAACCTTCATCTGGTGATGTGATTTGAAAACTGGTGGGTAGAATAAAAGAGTTAGAAATTTCCCAAGCTTCACAACCTACACAATTTGTGGGGCAAGGAAAATCTTCCCATCATGTTCAAAATCAAAACTATACCCCTTCCACAAACATCCATCAACAACCACCATCACAGGTCTACTTGGGTGTTCCTAGCCCTAGTGACCTCCTTACAAGATCATGCACACTAGGAATGGCCCCTCATCCTTCATATGTGTATCCTACATAAGGTGCGAGATAGAAGTGCGTTCTTGAATGCTTCTCATTTAGGTAATGCAACATTCCTTTGTTTCCCACCCACAAGCTTGTATCATATTTCTATCCCCCTTACGTTCCATGTGTTCAAAGTATCATCATATGGATATGTACTCTTTCCCTAGTCCTTACACTTAGTAACAAGGGGTTCCTTATTCCCAACCAATGCTTACATTCTACCTCATCAAAATCCAATTCCACATCCTCCTCCCCATCAAGGATCTTCAATGGTCAAATCTTATGTAGTGGGTACTTACTCTAAATATCTAAAAGATCCTCTAGAATTTAAAATAGGAGGTGTCATGATCCCACGACCATTTCAGATCTTCCAAATTTTAACGGAGAAGGAGACCCCAATTCCCATATTAAGGCATACACTACTTCCATTAGAGATTTATTCCCTTGGGATGTTGTCGTTGAAAATGTATTCCTAATTACCCTTGAAGGGATTTCCCTCAATTGGTATTATAGAATCCCATAATCCTTTATACATTATTTCAATCAACTGTATCTGATTTCATCAAGGATTTCTATATGAACAAGTTATTGAGGAAAGGGATCAAATAATTCTTGCACACCAAGAAAGAGAAAAATGAGTATGTTACCCACTTCATCCAGAGGTGGTGGCAAGTCCTTTATTATTTTGCAAGCACTCCAAACAAGGATTAAAAGGAGCTCTATGATTTGTTCCTCCACTCACTTAATCGAGAGACTAAGGAGGAATTCTATAAATTTCCTCTTCATAATTATGATGAGGTCTTAGAGGGTGTACTTGAATTGACCAAGAGGAAACCGATATTGGATGCAAGACTTATGGCTGCAATGGAAGGTTGGTGACCTCTACCTAAAACAACTCAAAATTTTAGAACACTTCAAAAAAACTAAGGACCCAAGGTCTTCAATCGGAATGGTGGTGTCACAATAGATGGCATTACCGACCAACCCAAGAAGCCAAATGTTGTGAACACAACAAATATGAACAATAATAATGGAAATGTAAATAACTAAAGGAACAACAATCACAATCCTCCATTAATGTAGTCAATTTTAGGCATCCTCCCATTTAGCAAGTTCAAGCCTGGGACCAAGTCAATACCAAAATCAAGGCTAAAGATCTCTCGAACTTTAATTACAACAATTAGTATCATAATAACAATAGAAATTATGGACCACAATAGAATCAAAACCAGAGACCTAGAGATTATGATCCCAACTTATATTTTGGGTTCCATAGAGTGATATGCCATGACGCTCAAACTTGTAGGGACTATAAAAGTTCATACAATGGATTCTAAAAGATCACAGGAAATTCTTTATTGACATGTTCTTAGTGAACCCTGTAGGAACTTCCCAAGGTACTCATATGGGACCTGTCTCTCCACAAAATACTATCCTTGGAATATATAGAGATCATTTCTTGAAACACCCTGAGAAGGAGAAAGCTAATCCTCTAGGTGTTAAAAAAGGTATTATTATAGGAACCACGATAAAAATTCTCTACATCTATTGATCCATGAGTTGTTCCTTACTTGGATCAGAGGAATCAAGCTAAAATTGTAGGCTTAGTTGAGTTGAAGATAGAGCATAAAGTCCATGTAGCTACATGTACTCACGAGTACACATCATAACCTCTCCCTATGTATATTTTTGTATAGGCTGATTCACATGTAGTTCCTAAGCCATTAGGTTCCTATGATTTCAACACAGATCTCACCAAGACCTTTTGTCACATTTCCTTCTTGGATTTGTTGAAGAATTATCCATTGACACCGATATTTTTTGTTAGAATTTATAGGTCTTGGTCATCTTGTAAACGTCACACCTCATCCAGGAGGCCCAAATTAATCATACATATTTTTACGTCTATCTTTCAAACTAACATGAGAGAGGTATTGGATTATTGTTTGACATTAATGAGATGCCTACAGATGTCAAATTAACATGGAGAGGTGATCCTACATTGTATTTACAAGTATGGATCTATAATAACTATGTCAGAGAATGATTATCTATACATGAGTTGGCATTAACATTATTCCCTTTTCTTTCCTATAGAATCCCGGTATGGAGAAATAAATTATTCCTCCAATTGAAACAAGCTAACTAGTTATGATAGCCTTAAAGCCACATCCATTGGTACTATAATTCTCCCCATCACTCTTGGGCCTAAGACCATTCTAACTGAGTTTTATATTATAGACAGGGAAACCAACTATAATATTATCCTTGGTAGACCCTATATTCATAGAATGAAGGATATTTTGTCTACTTTGTTTCAATAAGTAATATTCCTTAATTTAGGGAAGGTTTTTTGGATCAAGGTGACCTAGAACCATTTGAAATTCACCTAGAAAACCTTAAAAATAAACTTGGGGTCCATTTTGAGTTTGCATCTAATCAATTGAACATATCATCCCCCTCTAAGAAAGTGATCTCTCTTCTACAATATCTCATACGAATGAATTACAAATGCCAAAAGCCATAAGAGAGAGATATAAAAGACTGTGGTAGAGGCCGTTTTCCAAGAAAACATCGAGAGATAGTGAATATTTTAGAGAATGATTTGCCAATATTTCTCCCATTCAATTCTCGGGTATTGGAAACATTCTTGGTTTAGGATCTCTTTCAGCAAATGTTTTGAAGAGGTCTTCATGGTTGAGGTTTCCGAGGTGTAGGAAGAGGATTCAAAAGACAATGCAACATATATTTTTCCTAATAATTATTAGACCCTCAACTAAAATGGAGTAAAAATGTTATGGCATAGGGCGAGGAGGTTATTCACACTTTTCCAAAAGGGAGAGTCATGCCATTTTCCTTCAAATTAAATTTTAGTGTACTAATAATAGAGATGAATATGAAGCTCTACTTCTTGGACTCATATTGGCTAAGAGGATGAGAGTGCATAATGTTAGAGTCTTAGGTGGCTCGTAACTCATTACAAACCAGGTCTCATTAGTTTATGAGACTAAAGCATAACATCTCCAGCTTTGTAAGTCTACCATGCATGAGTTATGTAAATATTTTTATTTCATTTCTATTGAGGCTATCCATATGGAACAAAATCAACTTATTGATTAAATGGCTACCTCTTCCTCAATTTTTTGTCTTGGTAATGATTTTAAGGAAATGGAATTCACAATCTCTATCTGAGTTGAACCCTTAGTTTGTAAGATGCCTACAAAATTATTCTAGCATATGTAGAGACTAAAAATGAGCCTATCACATTATATTTTGCAGAAAATGATGAGGCAATCTTAGGATTCCTCCATGTGTATACTAACCTCCATCATGCATATCATAAGAAGGGATTTTCCCTCATCCCTCACCCTTCTTCATACTTCAGAGATAGAACAATTTAAAAGTTAAGGAAGATCCTCTAGAGTTTCCTTTGGCTCCTCCTAAGTTTGAAGAAGGGAATGATCTTTAATAGAAGGGACTATTGACATTAACATTGGGATAGAAGAGGAGCCCAAAATTATAAAGCTTGGTTCTTCATTGTCACCTAAAGAAATATAAGAACATACAAAGGTGCTAAATAATAATTCTAAATGCTCGCATTTAGTTATAATGATATGATAGGTGTTTCTCTTGATGTAGTAGTTCATAATCATATCACTAAAAACCTCGACGCCAAGACCGTAAAGAAAAAAATTGAGGCCAATTAAGCCCAAAGTGGATCTAATGGTTAAAGAGGAAGTGATGAATCTTCTTTAGGTAGGATTCATAAAGCCAGTGGACTACTTAAAGTGGTTGTCTAACATCATCCCGGTTCTAAAAAATAATGGAAAAATCAAAATATGCATTGAATTTAAGGACATAAAAAATATTTTCCTAAGGATGACTTCCCATTTCCATCCATTGACATCATTGTGGATACGAAGGATGGTTACGATTTTTATCCCTTATGGATGGGTTCTCTAGATACAACCAAATCAAGATCTCTAAGGAAGATCAAATAAAGACTACCTTTACCACTCCTTGGGGAACCTTTTCTATTTTGTTATGTTGTTTGGTCGAAGAGTGACAGTTCTACTTATCAACATTCTAGGACTTACATATTCCACAAAATTATTCACAAGATCTTGGAGACATATGTTGATGATCTCTTAGTGAAATATAAGAAGAGAGGCGACCTCCTTAAATTCCTCTAGGAAATTCTTTCAAGATTAATCAAATATGGCATAACCTTAAATCCATAGAAATGTGTGTTTAGAGTCACTAGAGGTAAGTTATTAGGCTACATCATTTCTTCTCGAGGGATTGATGTAGATCCTATGAAAATTCAAGAGATTCCTAAAATTTCTCTATCGTCAGACAAATCTGGTATCAAGTATTTTTGTGTAAACTTGGGGAAATTTGTAGATTTGTCCCTAATTTGACATATGTTGTCCATCCTATCAATGGGTTGCTAAAGAAATATTGTTCTAAGGCATGGAATGATGAATTTCATAAGGCATTTGAGTCATTCAAGTGATTTCTCATGTCTTTGTCGATGATCATGCTTCCCAAATATGTTCATCCTATGATTTTGTATTCTTGATCCACAAATGTCTTGATTTCATGCATGTTGGAATAGGAGGATGACGATTGTCATGCAAATGTGCCATCTATTTCATTAGTCATACACTGCTTTTGACTATGAAACATGGTACACCCAAGTGGAGAAAGAGTGTTTGGCCATTATGTTTGTAACTAAGAGGTTGAGGCATTACATGCTCAACCAGAAATGAGAATAGTTGTTAAATAATAAAAGTTGTGGGTGTGACTCAAATAGCATTGTCTAAGAAGGTAGGTAGGTTTATAACATTAATGGGTGAACTGGAGATTAATTTTATTAATCAAAATTCCATTAAAGGAAAAATCATCACAGATTGGTTAGTTGATAACCCAATAGATTGTGGGTAGATAGTTGACTTGGAATTCCCCGATGAGTGCGTTTATTACATCAAAGTGAGACTCGTCATTACCTCGTCCTCATGGTATAAAACATAATAAATAATAAAGCACATAATAGATTAGACATATCCCAAAGGATATAATTCACAAAAAAGGTGATGACTATGTATCATAGCCGTAAAATATGTTATTGTAGAGGAATTTATCTATTGTAGAGAATTTTATGGCATACTACTAGGGTGCATTGATGAAGAAGAAGAGGAAAATATTATCTTTGAATCCCACAGTGGAATCTGTGGTGGCCATTTTGGAGGGCATTTGACCGCTCACAAGATCCATCGAATGGGATATTTTTGGCCCACATTAGAACACGACGTTGTATAGTACATGTGAAAGTGCCAAAAGTGTCAAGAGTTCTCACATGCTATACACATTCTCGGCACATGACCTACATTCAATAGTGACACCTTGGCCCTTCTCTACTTGGGGTCTTAATTTAATAGGGAAATTCTCTCCCTAATCTTAAAATGGCAACAAATTTATCATTATGGCCACATAATACTTCACAAAGTGGGTTAAGGCCATGCCTCGACTATGGTGTCGGGATAGGTCATTTCCATGTTTATCCTGAACTAGATCATCTATAGGTATGGTTTACCACATATTACTATTTCGAGATAATGGCACTCCATTTAAGAAAGAAGAGGTGCATGATTTGTGTGCTCAATTTAAAATATATCACCACACAGTCTCTTTATACTACTCTTAAGCTTATGGATAGGATGAGGTGAATAATAAGACTCTAAAGTGCATTCTTCTTAAAACATTTAAGGAGAATAAATGAGATTGGCACTTAAAAAAATTTCCTGCCTTGTGGGCCTATATGACATCTATTCAAAATCATATGGGGCAACCCCTTTCTCTCTAGTTTTTGTGTCAAGCGGTCTTACTACTCGGAGATAGAATTACCAAGTCTTTGTGTGTATTTACAAGGAATTCTCAACGAAGATGCGTACCAAGACATATAACTGGATGATTTAGAAATATTGGATGAAAGGCAGATCAGATCCGAACAACATCATCAGGTGTATATAGACATAATGTGTCGTCAATACAAAAAAATTCCTATGAGTGCATTTTCCAGATACGATACCTTTTCTTGAGACTGGATAGCCAAATAGACAAAAATGTCGGTGAAGGTAGGAATTTCAAGACAAAATGGCTTGGACCGTATCAATTCATGGAATATTTCAATAATGGCGCGTATCATTTGTGTACTCTTGAGTGTGAAAAATGTAGAGAGTCTGTTAATTCACTTCACCTCAAGCATTTCTATGTATAATCATTTACATTTCCACATTATCCTTCATTGCATTCACACTATATTGTTACTTGCATTATCATATCATTTAAATTGTAAGAAGGAAACTTATTATTCAAAGTAATTCTTTAACTTTCTAACATTGGAAAATATCCTAATCTCACCTACTTCACCATTCTTTTCATACATTCAAAATTGTATAATCTTTATCATCACTTTCATACAAGAGACAAATTTTGACATTACTTTATAAGGGATTACATACTCATTATTCTCCAAGGTTTCTTCCAATTTGGGTGATTCTTTCCCATGGTTTTCCTAGAAGCTTCTTGATGATAAATATTTCCCTAAAAATCTCTCTATAACAAAAACATTCTAAACATTTCACTTGAAACTCTTATTCACCTATCTCAATCTTCTGTTTTGATCCTTGAATCCTACTAGTTACGTGGGGTTGAGATTAGGGTAAGAGTTTCTTCCCAAAAATCACAAATCAAATTCAAAAAAAAATAAAATAAAAAAAGATAAATAAACATTAAACATAAAATTATTTCATTAATTACACTTCATGTCCCTACTAACCTTTAGTGATGAGCCCATGCTTCTTACTAGTAGCATGAGATTGGGAAAGGAGGGAAGTTCCCTTGCATATGTCTTGACCTTGGTGATGAGCCCAAGATTCATAATATTATCATGGGGAAAGACGTGGGGGCAACGTTAATAAGTCATAAGTTGTAAATAAAAAGGAAATAAAAGTGCTTCTGAAAATTCCAAATAAAATGACTTAGATGTATATGTTAAGAGAGACAATTATCCTTTAAACCCATATCTTATCAATCAATAGGCCATCTATGAATCTAAGGATATTTAACACTTGTAATCAAAATTCATTTCAAATTGTTTAAGTTAATTTTGGTTTGGGTTGTAGGATTCTAGGTAACTCCTTGTCAATTTTTGTCTCTTGGTCATTCTCATTCACATTCCTCAAAACACATATCTCATGTTATTCTTGGCTCTCGACCCTCGCAAATTACTGGTTGCGTGGAGTTAAGAATGAAGTGAGATTATTTTTTCATCATGCCATATTCAACACATTTTTCCAATGAAACAAAAATGCTAAAAGTTACTTGAAAAGCAAAATATCCAAATTACAATTTGTTACCATACTCATAATCACATGCATATCATTTTGTTTAGCACATTGTGTCATTAGCATAATCCATAGCATGCATTCAAAAAAATGAAAAACATCAGAAATTCTAAATTGTCTAAAGAGTAAACAGATGAGACAAACCATCATGAAATCAAATCTTAGAAAATAATGTCGAACTAAAAAATATGTATATGTGTATAATCTGTCAAGTTTCTTGTGTGCAATGTTTCCACACCATAGAGTAAGTGTGGTCAAAAATCTCACTAGGATCTCAAAATACAAAAAAAATGATATATATCCAAAAAAATATCAAAGCAATAAATACCCTAATCCTATCCATCTCTCATGGATCCCTACGAAGGGGATGGGAAAGAGCTCTACTTGTGGCTCTGTGATGAGATCAACTCAATGCAAAGCATATTTCCTTTCCCCTGTGTGTAGATCAATGAAAATGCCCAGGTGAGTGAAAAATGGTAGTATCTCTGTTGCGTGAATTTCCTCTCTAACTCTTTCAATCCTCTTGTATGGAAATTATAGTCCACAATCGATTAATCTCCTCTACGGCATGCCATACTAGCATGAATACGTTAGTATGACGACCAACTAGTGTTAGGTGTCTAGAGTCCGTAAGAAGTTCCTCTCGAGTCTTCCCGGTGGCGATTGAAAATATGTCAAGGTTCATGTGATGAATAAGGTGTTTCCATCCATCAATTGTGGCTGAAAAGAGTAAACACACAATGGCGAGTTAGAAAGTGCAAGGTAAAAATAAAAGAGAGAGAGAGAGAGAGAGAGAGAGAAGAAAGGTCTTACTAACCTCTAATCTAGAAAGTAAAGATAAAAGAATTGTGTTTTACTCACTCGGATCCCCAAGCATCCAACTTGGATCAAAAATTGGTGCCACTGCAAGAGATGGTAATGTCTCCTCTTGCATGTGTTGTGGTTACACGGATACCTCCATTGTCTCCTCGAGGAATACGGTCTCTTCCTCGCCTTCACCTCATCTCTAGTAGCCACTAAGGCCTCTCGCATTACCCTATCACTCGATTTTGTCTCCTCTCATGATCTTGAATATTTCTCATCCCCCTCCTCCTCCTTACTCTATGTAGGGCCTGCATCAATTTTTAATATATGTCACGGTCTAATTGATTCCTAACAATTTGGACCTAGGGAGGCCCGTGGTGTACCAATAATAATCCTAGGTGTAGTAACCATCCACTATAAATTTCCACTATGGGTGGATCTCACCTCTCATATCCCTTATAGATTGTGGCCACTTCTAGAAGAGAATTTAAATAAGGTAACCCAAACTACTTGGGGTACGCTAGGCACTAGATGAGTCTCCACTGTTGATCCGACCTATTGGCATGTTGAGTTTTAGGTGTTATAATTGATGTAAAATATCATTAATGAAAAATATGATGATGGATAAGTGTCATAACATGCTTATTAGGATGATGACATGGAGTATCAGGTGGTTTCATGATGGCATGAGGTGATTCAATGAGATTGGCTTGGTCTAGCAAGCCTAGTCAGGTGACCTAGCTAGCCTAGGTGATAGAGCATGGTGGTTTGATAAGCATGGTCATTTGAGGAGTATGGTAGTAGTAGGTAGAGCATTTTTAAGAGTTTTTAGGCAATCACGTGAGTTTCGGGTTGAAGACCCAGTTTTAGGTGCTCATATAGACTGGTCTAGGTGCTTGGAGGCATGAGGATGAGTTACAGAGCCATGAGATCTCATGGAAGAATGTAGGGATGTCATACATGTTTTTCCTAGGTATGTTAGGGCCTTTTGGAGAGGTTTCATGATGAGTTATAGTGTTGGTTCAGTTGACCCTAGCCTAAACCATGCAAAACCCCAAGGGCTAGTCATGAAAATGAGATGGGATGAGAATATGGAGACCTATTTGAGATATTTTGATGATTGGAGATGGTGCAAATGGGTTTCTTAGAGGTGTGAGAAAAATTTAGAGTCATTCTAAAGAATATTTTGTAAGTTATGTTGTTTTTGGTGAAACAAGGTCAAGAAGAAGGTGATTTCCAGCTTGAATTGCACCTTCTAATGCTCACCATGAATTGTGTTCTTTGCATGGGACCTTGTGGATTTTAGGGATGATTTTTCATTAAGTTAAGAAGCTTTCACAAAAATTAAGGAGGTCATTTCATTGTCAGGATTTTATGAATGAATGTTAAGAAGGTAAACAACTTTTTGTGTGCTTAAAACCCTAAATCAAAAGTGGAAAGAGAGATTATGATCATAAATTACCATTATTTATTTATTGTACTAGTATGATGACTTAATGTTTTATAGGAATCCTCCATCCTTTCATAAAGGTATGATATATCATGTGGTGATGAGTGGACCCCACCTAAAAATGCAAGTTTCTGAATAAGTCCAGTTTGAGGAAAGGTTGTCAAGAGGAGTTGTAAAATAAAGTGACATTATTTTTAGTATGGTACCTATAATTTATTTACATTATGGTTTTAGATAATGTTTGAGCCTCTAGAGGTAAAAGTGTGCCCTATTTATGAAGATCGTTCTTAAGGCCATTTTGGGGCAGTTTCAAGCAATTTTCAAAGATGGACTTGGTGTAAGACCTTTCACTTGGATTTGGAAGGAAATGTAAGATGTTATGGAAAGAATATACATAATTATTTCTAGTGATATATTGTTTTTCTCAATATTATGAGATTTTATGGGTTGTCCAAATTTCAATTTGTAGAGAAGAAGGTTGTTGGTTTTTTAGGACAAATTTTCTCATTTGCCAGCGATTAAGGTAGAAGAGGCATAAGATGGTTTATTATATGTTTACTATAATTTTTAGATTGAAGAGGGATGGTTTTTTTTTCTTATTTAAGTCCTTTTAGGTCTTTAAAGTGGATGCAAGGGTGTAAATAAGTTAAGTTCCTAAAATTAATTTCTGGGTAGCTCAATTTGATGAAGTATAATATTGGTGTTTGCACCTATGGTTTTTTCAAGATCTATAGAATGCATGAATGTGGTATAAAAGTAAAATTGATTCAAATGAGTGGATACATGCCATATTTATATGTTTTGGTGTGTGCTTGAGGTTGAAAGGTGAAGACAAGGTCCAAACAACAAGCTGTTTTTGTGACGAATATGATAAATTTGATTGGTGAAAGTTAATTAAATACCATGGATGATTTTTTTATGTCATATTTTAAATTTTTGATGAATTATGGATCTTTACTAATCATGTTTATGGTGTTTGTGGTTTTAGCTCATCCAGGTGATGGGGTTTTGAGCTTGTTTTGTGCTAGTTTGGTGCATTTGGGCATGGCCTACCTACGTGTCTAGTATAAATGCTTTTATGAATGTATTGGGATTTTTTAAGTTTTTTTGGTCGAAATTATGATGTAGGACTGACATCCTTTATTTTTATGAGTTGGAGTGCATATAAAAGTGAAGTTTGAATTCAAATTTGCATAAATTAAAACAAGTATGAAGGAATGATATCAGAGCTGAATAAGTTATTGAAAGGCTTAGGAATGTTTGAGGGAGAGTGTGTAAGGGTTTGAATCCAAGATAAGTTCATGAAAGAAGAAGAAAGAGCGAGCTAGGTGAATGAGGGTTTGAACAAGGGTTTGAAGGTTGTGAGTTGAAGTTGTGATCTCCATAAGGTTTTTCAACAAGAATACATCATAGTTCTATTATCTGTAAAATTGACAAGGAAATTTTACGGGTAAGCATACCAAATTTTTTTGAGTCCCCACCAAGGTCCTCGGCGTTCGGAATGGCATAAAATACCTTCTAGGAGAATCTAGTTTTTGAACTTAGTCATTTTGGTCCTTTTTGGTTGGGCACGGTTTTTGTTCATGCAACATCATATGAATCTACACCCCCTTTATTCCTTTGGCACACCCTTATGAGTGTTGACATTAAAAATGTTGCGCATTCCCATGATGCACCATTCTTTACTCGCGCCAAGGCACATGCACCTCCATGTTAACACAAAAATTTTTGTGCCTCTCGAATGGTGCACCAATGCGCTGAAAAGAGAATTTTCATGATCCACAAAATCACGCCAAAGGTGCAAATTATTTCATGTTGACATATGTTTTGGTGCACCCTTTAAAAAATTTGGTGGTGCATTTATTGCACCTTTTGCTATATATAGGCGCATCTTCCCTGTCATTT
Source organism: Taxus wallichiana var. yunnanensis (assembly GCA_018340775.1). NCBI lineage: Eukaryota > Viridiplantae > Streptophyta > Pinopsida > Cupressales > Taxaceae > Taxus > Taxus wallichiana. Next base: position 204,450,521 of record CM031240.1, read on the forward strand.
TCATGATTGAAAAACACATGAAAATTTTATTCCTCTGCACCTATCAGCACCTTTGTCGTCCCCATATCATTTTGTGTCACATTCATGGACCCCGCATCATTCCTTTCATTCTATATATCTCCAGTAAGTGGTCCTTGCTTTTCTTGTGATATTTGTTTGTTGGTTTTCTGTGGTTGTGCTTGTTATAAAAATGAACCTAAGAGGCTCCCCCCAAACTGGTTTACCCTCTGTCCAGATCTACTGGCCTGGAGGGCTTTTGTTTCATAAGATCCAGGATCCTCTTTGCCCATTTTTCCCTCTCCTTTGCCCAGATCCATGTTAATGAGGCCTGAAAACCACAAACCTGTCCAAGAAAAGAGAAAATTTAAGGTTATCACAATCCAAAACCCACGGTTTTCCTTTGGCACAAACGCCATCCCTATTGCATAAAACACAGTCATGTGAAAAGGTGCATTGTCCCTTCCTACAAAGCATGCACCTTCCCTGCACCCTTTGAAATTCTTATAATCCTAACGCATGGCACAGGCGTAATCCCACCTACATCAACACTGAATGTCATGCAAACTCTACCTGCGCCATGCCAAAATCCCCTTAGTGCACCTAAATTTAGTGATATGCCATTTAATCCTGCGCCCTTTGGCACACCAAAATTTTCGTAACACATTCAATATCTACACCAATGGCACATCTTGATGCCATGCAACACAAAAATTATTTGCTCCCAGTTTAAACCTTACACAATGGCGCAGGCGCAAATCCTTTTACATCAACACAATATGTTGCGTGTTGTTTTCTTGCACCTTGCGCCCTTTGGCACTATTTTCTTCCTTACAACACTCTATATCGGTGCACCTTAGTTTTTCGACCCTTCAACCTATAGTATTTCGCGCCTTGCGACTGAAGCTTTTAAATTGCTAACTCCTCATTTTGTAAAGCTTTGATGGATAATCTCAAAGCTAACATGGCTCATTTGTGATGGAATTCACTCCTCCTTCTTGCAAATCAGAAATCGAACTCATATTCACACATGTCTTCATCAAGCAAGAGGCCAACCAAGTCCAAGGGTAAGGCCAAGCTCACGAGAGGAAGAAATGAAATACAAGTATTAAAGGGTCGGGATGCCCGAGTCCCATGTAGAATGTGACTTAGACATCGGGACGCCAAACTTGGTCACATCGATATGGAAGATTTTTGGGCCAAAACCAGAAGGGTCACAGGCAGTCCATGGATGGAAAAACTGGTGGGCAGTGGTCTACACTTCGATGGGGTAGTCCCCATTAGCACGATAAATAACTAATTCATGATGGTGGCGGCTCATCTTTGCTATAATAAGGACACAAGGTGTGTCGAGAATGAAAAGGGTGAGGTTATAATCAACCTCACTACCTGACACTTTGAAATCATGTTGGGTATCCCCACCACCAACACTTTGTGGCCATAAGTTGGGAAGACTGCATAAATGCATGGGATGAAAATGAAGACAAGTGCATGCAGTTGATGAATGAGGTATACCTAAAGAATAAGAAGGTAATAACCAGATGGCCACAAGTTATTCACCACAGTGACTTCTCGGAGGAATTGAGTGACACCATTACCTTCCTGAGTAGGGTATTTGGGCTTCCTGATGCCCATTACTTCCACAAGTGGATGCTCAGGTATCTAGAGACAATGAACAAAAATGTGCCTGATCAGTGTTTTGAATGGGTAGAAATCATCAATAGCACCATCTCTGAGTAGCTCCAACAACTCACAACAACGGGGAGGTTCTACATGAACTCCTACGTGGTCTACGCTACTACCTCTGAGAGAGATTATCCAACACTGAGCCGATGCGAGGTATGGCCCCAGGTAAAAATATATGAATATTATCCAGAGTTGAGACTAGAGAACAACATCCCACAGTTTAGCAAGATCAACGATGCCTTCTTCTATGGCATCATCTACCTATTGAGGCCCAATATGACTCATGGTCGGATGACCAAGAGCATAGTAACCGCAATAGAGAAGTGGGGGGCATTATTTACGCAATTCCCCACTTTTACTTATCTTAGAGCCGCCAACTTCTTGGGGGAGCCCACCAAGTTGCCAAGATATGCAGGCCCTAAGCTGATCCTATTGGAGTTGTCCAGACAACTCATCACATATCACGAGAAGTGCCTAAAAAGAAAGAAGGGTGGAACTCCATTCCCCCTCACAGTGGGAAGGTACACATGCACTTCTCACACCAAGGCTCAGAAATGTTCGTAGAACTAGAGTTGCTCAACCTGAAGCACAATTTCCCAGCAAGGCCGACCTTTGATCCACAAAATTTCCTCCCAAAGGCAAAGCTCGATCCAATCCACATCCCATAGATCGAGGATATCTACATTGACCTGTACCATGAGGTTGAGCTCAGGAGAAAGGATCACTCCTACCTGGCCCTAGCAGAAATTATTCAATATGGCGTGGCCATTGTCCGAAGGTTTCTAACGACCGATAATGAAGTTGATCAGGTATATCTAGATATGGACGGGGACAATGGCCATTTGCTGAGATAAATAGAGCAAAGGCACCTCGAGAATATATAGGAGAGGGTAAGGGCACCTTGCAACGCATGAAATATTGGTGCAAGTTTAACGGCCTCATCTATCTCGAGGTGGACTTCATTATGTCTCCCTTAGGTAATGCACTGCTAAGTCAAGCATTTTCCAAAGGGAAAAGGAAAAGACAAGGAAGGGGAATCAAGCGCTATTCAAGAAGAAACTCCTGAGAGCCCTCCCTCCGCCACATAGAAATAGGTAGTAAGTATGATATCACCGAAGAAGAAGAAGCGGAAACCATTCCAATGGGCACACCCACTCAGGATGTTTCCACTGTTGTAACCATTAAGGTTCCCATTGTCCCTTCTCCTAATCCTCCTTCCCCTCCTCATGTCACTCAACCATCCATTCCTTTGGTGGTGTCTTCTCCCCCATCTTCTACTATTCCCCCTTATTCTTCCTCCATCTTCTCTTCCCTCGCCAAGCTGTCCCTTAGCATTTCTTTTCTCATCTCTCTGTTTCCTTCCACCCCCGCGGTCTCCTTTTGCAGTGTCTCCTCCCCCCATGAGCACTTTTTTGGCTTCTCTCTTAATACCACCACCAAGTGTCTTGACACATTTCCCCTCACCCACTATAGCTGCTCCTTCTTCCATCGTCGTTCCCTCTTCTCCCTCGGTCACACTCCCTTAAGTCCAACATGGATCTCCCAAAGACACTGAGCCAAGCATAAGAGGAAATTCCCCATTGCACCTATGGACTTCTCCATCATTCCAACAAAAGGAACTAAGAAGCAAAAGCCAATAACCTCGCTTCTCTCAAAGTGCATCGGGAGAGAGAGTAATGGAGATCGCGTATCCCGATCCCACGAAGGATAAAAAGGATATGTCTCCTACAGATTATACAGTGACACAGGTCATGATGGGAACATCCTCCGAGAGCCTTCAAGGAGAGGCCCTGTTTGTAGTGGATGCCCTTTGCAAGAATCTTCAGGAAGTAAAGGAAGAGAAGAGGATACTAAAAGAGAAAAATAGACACCTTCTCCAAGCCCTACAAAAAATGGGTAGTGCACCTCCTACAACTGCCATAGTCAGGAAAAGATAAACAAATATGCCAAGATTGGTGAACAAGGCATGGCAGTGTCTTCTGGAGAGACCAAATCATCAAGGATAGTGAGGAAGTGATAACAAAGTTCACTGAACTTTATCACAAAATTGATCAGGCTAACAGTGAGCTCCAGGCAATTACAGGGCCTATCTCCAAAGAGTTGGACCATGTCAGGTTCTAACACGAGACTTTGAAAAATATGCTCAACTACCCAGTTGATGACTTAGTAAAATTTGGCGTCTTCGATCATCCAAGAGCACCCAACAAAGTCCTTGCTACTTTGGATTATCGGGTCGATCAAATGGAGTTCATCTTGGAGAAGATCGATAAAGTCAAGGAGGAAGCTCTGGAGGCCATGCATCAAATGGAACAAATCATCTTGAGGATGTCTTCAGGGTTACTTAGTGTAGATTACACACTGAGGAAGGTAGACGATACCATCCGGCTCTTCAAAGAGATCATCTCGCAAGGGTTAGGGCCGAAGCTACTTTTGACGTTGAATCCATCAACAACCTTCTGTCCGCCGTGACTTTGTGGGATACCTGATGGAGGTAGGTAATGAATACTTTAAGCTCCTAGAGAAGCTCAGAGATGAGCGGGAGGTTTGTGAGGTCATCGGTGATCACACCAAGGGTCCTACCCAGGATCAACTTCAACCAATGGTTAGCAAATTCATGGAGTACTGGGCCCAATTCCACATTTCCTCTCCTGAGCAGAAGCAGGATACTCCTTTCCAACCGTGAGACGATGATGAATAGCCTTCCTCCTCTTGGATTTATTCTCCTTTTTGTAATATTTAAAAGTTTGTTGACACAAATGATGACATCATCCATGTTGCACCATGGGATGTTGTTATCCACCAAGTTGCCCCAAAGTCAATAGTTGACTTTTAGATATTTTGTAATTAGTTGTTGTTTTATTTTTGCCTTCTTCCTCTTTCTCCTTCTATATATACATGAATACTTGTTGTATTCAAGGAGTGGACATTTTTTAGATGAAAAATAGAAGTGAGAAGAAAAGGCTTTGTACTTTTTGTAACAGAAGAAAACATTAATACAAATATTAAGACTTTGTGCTGAATTTATGTGTTATGGGCATCTGATCTTTCTTATGTCAGATCTGTATGTTTATTCTATTAGATCTATCTCTACTTTTTTGTCATTTTCTCATCAGTATTGTTTTTTTCGTTTATGTAAGTAGGTTTGGCTCCATTTATTACCAATCCCAAAACATAAACCATCTGACCTTTCTGCTTTGGAATTCATTTATTTTCTCCCTTCGGATCTATCCTATCTTCATCTTTCCCTTCATTCCTTTCTTTTCACAGTTGGAAATACCCCTAATAGGATGAGATCCCAAATCCTTGAAGGCAAAATATTGTGAGACTTGCGTAGATTCCTGCTGGTAGAATAGCAATAAACCAGTTTCACTTTGCTATCTCAAAGAGAGGCTATGCCCTACACACTATTGGCTCATTTATCCATAGATCTACCCTCCCAACAGATTTTCAGACCAACAAGTTCTTGATTCAAAGGTTTTTAGTGGGTGTTTGATCATATTAGGGGGTTGTAGCCTCTTTTTGGAGTTAGTGCTTCATAAAACTATGGGTTGGTGCTCCTTGTAGGGTTGGTGCTCTACTAAACTAGGGGTTAGTACTCCTTGTGAAGTTGCTTCTTCACTAAATACTTTTTATTTGAGAAATATAATCAAAAATTTATGTGGCTTATCTTCCCCTTGAGGGTTTCCCACTTATATTTTGTGTTCTTGTGTCTCTTGCATGGTTATGTTGATTTGATTAAATGCTTTGCACACATTAATGAATGGATGAATGGTTTATGGTTTAAATAAGAAAATATAAAATTGATTAAACTTTTGTAAGGACTGATTCACCCCCATACATTTTGATTCCAATAATTGGTATCAAATAAGGTCCTTTGGAGAAGTTTGATCACTTTAAAGGAGATCCTTGAAGCATAAAAATGGTGAGTCAAAAGAGTGTCTCTTCCACCAACAAGGCACCATTATTTTATGGATTTTACTATGATTTTTGGATTTTAAATATGAGGAATCACATCATGTCCCTAGGATTTTATATGTGGAGGATGGTTATAGTGATCCTACAACTCCACCAACTAGTAGTGCTAACAAGAATTTGTGTAGTGATAATTCAAAGGATATGAATGTTATCATGTGTGGATTAGGTGAATATGAGCTTGTGAAGGTGATGCATTTCCAGTCAAATAAGGATATGTGGGAGAAAATTTAGGTCTTGTATGAAGGATACTCCAAGGAAATAATTTCCAAGATTTAAACTTTCATAAATCAGGTTAAAGGACTAAAAATGAATGATAATGAGTCTATTACTACATGCTTACTTAGGGTTGACACGCTTGTCAACACCAGGAAAGGGTTAGGTTAAAATGTGAAGGAAGATTTTTTTTTCAAAATATTTTGAGATATATAACTCCTAAGTTTGATTCCAAACTATCTGCTATAGAAGAAGCCAAGGATTTAACTCTCTTGAAAATGGATGAATTACATCCATGGTATTTGACTGCCTATGAGATTAGGGTTGTTGACTCCAAAACAACTAAGAAAGAGATAGCTTTCAAGACCAAGAAGAAGAAAAATTACAAGAAGACCATGGTTGATGATGTTGCTCATGAGTTGGATGATTATGAGTTATTTGTCATGGTTGCTAGAAGACTAAATGTTGGATCTAGTAAGTACAAAGGTAAACTTCCTTTTATTTGCTTTAATTGTGATAAAGTATGTCACTTTTCCACTAAATTTCCTTATAGGCATGAAAATAAAGGTGATGATTATCATGAAAATAAAATTCTAAATTATAGTAAATACAAGAAGGATTTCAAAAATTTTGACCACAAAAAGAAGGGTAAAAAGAATTTTTACACAAAGGGAGAGGTGTATTATTTTGAAACAAGTAGTGAGAGTGATGTTTCAAGATATTAGTCTAAATTTGATCATGGAGATGTAGGATATGAGGTATTTTCATGAAAAAAAAATTCATGAGATCTACTAGTGGTGGGTACACATTGTTAAGTGATTTCATATCAAGTTCTTGCAAAGATTTTGAGGAAGAAGAAGGTGATATTGAAAATGAATTGGTATGTGTTCAATCTAAATTGAAGTATGTTGAGAAGAAAAACAAGAAACTGAAATCTCAAGTTAAAGAATATGAGGCAAAGATTCAAGACTTAGAGGAGAAACATTGGGTTGTTACAAAGAAGCTTGATGAAACTGTGAGAAAGCTAGAGATGCAGATGAGTACTATGACTCTAAACTTGCAATATAAGGAAGAAGAAGTGACTCTTCTTAAGAGAGATTTTTCTGATGCAGTCAACAAGCAAATATCATTTCAGAGGTTTGAGAAAAGTACCAAGGATCTTGATGATCTTCTTAGCAATCAAAAATTAGTAGGTGATAGAGCTAGTTTGGGTTTCAAAGAGGAATCCAAAGGAAAAGAGATGAAGCAAGAGAATAGTGTTCCAAGAAAGGATGGTGAAGGACCAAGCATCAAGGAAGGAAATAAGGAAAGTTCCACTAAAGAAAATGTGAATAAAAATCCCATTAGGTAGCCTAATGCCTCAAGGTATGAAATATCTTTCAATGGTTATTGTTTTACTTGTAATGGATTTGGTCATAGGGAAAAGGAGTGTAGGATGTTTTCTAGAGATGATCACCCATGGAGAGATAATAGGAGTGATAAATCTAAGAATGTAGTGTGCTACAATTGTCATGAGAGAGGTCATGTTGCTAGATATTATTTGTATGACCCACCTAGTCAAGTTAAAGGCTACAAAGGCAAGGGTTTAGTGGTATGTTTCAGTTGTAATGAAGTTAGACATGTTGCTAGGGACTGTTATGGACCTACAAGGAAAGGAAGGAAATTTCAAGGGCCTAATGTGCAGGATAGAAGGAAAAACAAATCATGGGAACCTAGAAGGGCCAATTATGGTTCACCAAAGGATGATATAAATGCAAGATAAGGTGTGTCACAGAATGTTGATTAGAAACAAGATGAAAAGGGTGATGTGTAGGTATCTAAGAGGGCTTAGGACCTCTTTAGGTATCTCTTCTAGATTGATCAAGATGTGTCATACCTCTACTAGGCTTCTTATAGGTATAATGGTTCATATGAAGCATTGAGAAGAGGGGCAGCTAGTTGATTGAAGTATGTTTTTGTGGAGATTTTGTTATGATGTCAAAGCATGTTGAGGTATGCCTCCAAATTTTCAAGGTATGTTATCATAGCTTCAAAGTATGTATTTTTCTCTTCCTTGGTTGTTCAAGTCTTTGAAAAATGTATGATCACTATAAAAATGTCATTGAGGTGCACAGTCAGGTCTTAGGTTTGTCATGGAGTCTTAATGGTTGAAGTATCTTGTTGATTATGAGTTTACATTACAGAAAATAGTCATAGGTCATGGTGTCATAGTTAAAAGTGTGAACTAATGTTGTGATATCAACTGAAGAAAAGTGTCATTGTCTCAGTATGTTAAGCATATCAAGTTGTGTATAACCTAGGTCCGATCATAAGATTTTAATGGTCTGAAAAAATTCCATCTTTTGTAAGTTTTATGGTATGGTATTAAGGGAATTCTATCATGATACTTGTTTGTGTAAGGTTGACTCAAGTGTATTTGGTTGAGTTTAAGCCATGATGATTTTTCAAAAAGGACTATGTTGGTGTCAAGATCAGTATCTTGAGTTCATGTGAGTTGAGATCAAAGGTAATTTAAATGTCATTCCCTCAAGAAAGAAATAGAGAAGTGGTTTTTGACCTGATAACTACAAGGGATATTAATGAAATCAGTATGAGGATATGATATTCCCAAGGGTAAAAACCTTTTTCATCACAGGACATAAGTTTAGTTATGTTTTTCAGGTGTAAACTTGAAAATGAAGAGATCCAAGTATGAATAAGTATGTAGACTTGACAATGATTCATGTAATTTTCTTGTAAAGGGTTATATAGTAGAATTCAAGTAGTTAGTATCTTCTAGATCTGTCAAGGTTATGTTCCCATATTTTTCATAAAACAGTGTCTCTTAATATATTTAAGTATAAGGGTCAGATATGTGTTCATCATGCTTATGAAGAAAATTATATGGGATTCATACATGAAAATGTGTCAGAATGCATGAAGTAAGTTGATCATCATATACCAGAACTTCAAAGGTAGAGTAGGTGGATGATTTCAAGTATGTTTTTAGAATAACACAAAGTCTATATGGTGTATCTCAATGTATTGACTCAAGGATGAAGTGTATCATGAGGTATACATACTTTAATGTGGCTTCTAGGAGTTATAGAAGATTGATGGTGACAAGTTAACAAAGTAATGACTAATATCTATGTTCAAAACCAGAGGAAAGCTCGTGACTAACTGTCCAAGTTTTGATAAATGTCTTGATCACTATTAAGGGAATATAATATGGCTTACATGATCCTTAACCTCCAAATTTTGGATCATAGAGATCATAAAGTGAAGAGGAACATGAAATAACAAGGTATAATGGTAGATCAAAATGTGTTTTTCAAGGGTAAATAATGGTTTCTGTTTTGTAGGAGGTTATTTTTGGGCCTACAAATGATAATCATATATAGGTGTGACCATTTATATAGTCTACAAGGGTATTATTATCTAAACAAGGTCATATGTCACATCAAATAATTTGAAAAGTGCTAATTGCATGGTAGATGTGTCTTTGTGACAGTGTAAGAACAACAAGGTAAGGTATGTGATGAGGTTTTGCAAAGGTTTGATGACTATCGCATGATTTCAAGAAAAATATTGGGGTCTTACATGCCTTCAAGGTCTGTGAAGATAAGTGTAATGTGAGTGAGATGTGTAAGAACAAGAGTTGTCAAGTAAGTTAGTGAGGGTATAAGCAAGATTGGTCTATATCAAGATAATAAGGGTGTAAAATGGTTAGCTGCATGTTTTATATGGGCCTCCAAGACATGGGAGATTGTATAACTCTAAATTCAAGTATGAAAGGTTGTAATAATATATCACATTGAGGGAAATGTTCACTATTTCAGATTTTAATGTTATTAAAAGACAACAATATGTTGTTATAGGTCCTGTCGAGCATGAGGATCTTTTACCTATCTTAAATCAAGTATAGAAGATGTTGAGGAGTTTGTAGACCTTGAGAAGTGCAAGATATATGAAAAATGGTATGGTATAAAACTAGCTTGACTGGTTCATTATACCATGATCAATTAATGTATCTTATATGGGTATTGTATCATATTATTTCTCTATACAAATCACCTACGGGTATGTGAAGTATTTTAGGAAAGAAGAGTTTGTTTTGTCACCTATTTAGGCATAAAAGGTGTTTAAGAGCTTGTGCGGAAGAATATATGGTATTTGTAAGTATAATAGCTTATAAAGCAAGTATTTGACTCAAGGAGGTTATGTTAGTAAGGTAAGAAGGTTGAAAATATTGATTGATTGTCTTAAAGGAGTGTTAAAATGGTTGGGCCGTCTCCATGGCTTGAAATCAAGGTATGAAGCCTAAAACTTATGTTTTCTATTAGAGAGGGATGTCGTTATGCCAATGGGAGTGATGCGTATGAACTTCATGTTGTGATTGGGATTATAGAGCTGAGAAAAGTTTGTCCGAATTGCTTTAAAGAGTGGACTTATGGATTTTATCCCTAAAAGTGGTGTGAAGGAAAGATATGGAAGAAACATGACTATTTTAAGCCTTCTCAAGTTGTGATAAGTACAAGAAGAGGTAAGTATGATTATTTTATGTTATATCATGATCAAAGGATGGTTGGCATGAGAAATAAACAACTAATAAAGGACTGCTACAATGTAATTCAAGCTATGAAGATGAAAAAAAGTGGGTATATAAAAATAATAAAAACAAGTTCTTGAGCTCAAATGGCCATTTTGTCGATTTTTCACTTAAAGAAGAGGAAAGATGATGTTCTTATCCATGTATTATCATTTTTGGCATGTGTAAGTTCATGTATTCTTATTCTAAGGGGGAGTTCAATGATTTTTAGTTGAGGAAAGATGTCAAAATCATAAATTAGTGAGAAATTACAAGCTTGAGAGCCAAATTTGATGATTTTTGTTGATGTTTCCAACCAATAGGTGGTTTATGAATCCGAGGAAGATGAAGAATATGATGGTTAGGTATGTAATTTTTCATTAATGTAAAAATGGGGATAAAATTAGGTGGATTTCCATCAATGACAAAGGTAGAGATTGTTGGCATGTTGAGTTTTAGGTGTTTTCATTGATGTAAAAGTTCATTATGACAAAGAACATGAGGGATAAGTGTAATAAAGTTATAAATATGATAACATGGATTATTAGGTGGTTTCATGATGGCATGAAGTGATTTAGTGAGATTAACTTGGTCTAGCAAGCCTAGTCAGGTGACTTACCTGACATAGGTGATGGAGCATGGTGGTTTGAGGAGCATGGTAGCAACATGGAGAACATGTTTTGAGAGTTTTTTTGCACTCACATAAGTTTCAGGGTGTAGGTATAGGTTGAAGACCCAGTTTCAAGTGTTCATCTAGACCCATTTTATGTGCTTGGAGGAATGAGGATGAGTTGCAAAGCCATGAGAGCTCATGGAAGCATGCAGGGATGTCATAAACTTTGTTCCAGGTATGTTATGGAATTTTATAGATGCTTCATGATGAGTTATAGTGTTGCTTCAGTTTCCATGCAAAACCCCAAGGGATAGTCATGAAAATGAGATGAGATGAGAATATGGAGAACTATTTGAGATATTATGATGATTGGAGATGGTGCAAAAGGGTGTCCTAGAGGTGTGAGAATTTTTTTGAGTCATTCTAAAGAATATTTTGCAATTTATGTTGTTTTTGGTGAAATAGGGTCAAGAAGAAGGTGATTTCCAGCTCAAATTACACCTTTTGATGATCACCATGAATTGTGTGCTTTGCATGGGACCTTTTGGATTTTAGGAATATTTTTAATTGATTTAATAAGGTTTCACAAAAATAACGAGGTCATCTCATCATCAAGATTTATGAACAAATGTTAAGAAGGTACATAATTTTTGTGTGCTTGAAACCCTAGCTCAAAAGAGGTAGGAGAGATATTGATAATAAGTGACCATAATTTATTTCTTGTTTAATTATGATAATTGTATGTTGTATAGGAATCATCCATATTTCTAGAAAAGGTATGTTATAGCATGTTGTGATGAGTGGACCCCACCTGAAAATGTAAGCTTATGAAGAAGTCCAATTTGAGGCAAGGTTGTCCAATTTAGTATGGGAATGTTACTTGATGTCCATGATGGTTTCAGATCATGGTTGAGCCTTTAGAGGGAAAATTGTGCCTTGTTTAGGAATATTGGTCGTAAGGCGGTATTGGGGCATTTTCAAGTTGTTTACAAAGATGGACTTGGTTGAAGGCCTTCCACTTAGAGTTGTAAGGAAATGTAAGAATTTATGGAAATATGATTTAGAGGGATTTCCAGTGGTATATGGTTTGTCTCATGATGATGATATTTTATTTTTCATCTAGCTCACTCGTAGAGAAGAAGGTTGTTGGTTTCTCAAATAGTATTTTCTCGGGATGAAAGTTTAAGGTATAATAGGAATGAGATGGTTTATTTGATTATTTATATCAGCTTTAGAGTGAATAAGGATGAATTTTGTTCCTATTTAAGGACTTTAGTTGTCTTGAAAGTGGTGGAACAAATCAATTGATTTCTAAAATGGATTTGCGGGTAACTCAATTTGATGAAGAGTAAATTTGGTGTGGTTTGCACATATGGTTGTTTCAAGGTATATATCATGAATGGATGTGATATGAAGGTCAAGGGGATTCCAATGAGTGGCTATAATCAATATTTGATATGTTTTGGTGTGTGCTTGTGGTCCAAGGTTAAGACAACATCTTGGAAATAATTGTTTAGTGAAGGATATGAGCCTTATTACGTGTCTTATAATATATTTTATTGGTGAAAGATAATTAATGACCATGGATGATTTTGTAATGTCATATTTGAAATTTTTATGAATTATGGAGCTTAAATAATCATATTTATGGTGTTTATGGTCTTAGCTCATCTAGGTGATAGCATTTTGAGCTTGTTTTGTGCTAGTTTGGCACATTTGGGAATGGCCTACTTACATGGGTCCAATATGAATTTTTGGGATGTTTTTAAGTTTTTTTATAAATTATGATGTAGGACTAACTGCATTTATGTTTATGAGTTGAAGTTCATGTTAGAGAATAAGAGATAAAATATGCGGAATAATCCCTTACAAAATCGCAAAAGTAGAAACTAATATGTAGAAAATATTACAAATCTGAAATAAAAGTGCAGAATAAATAACACAACACAGAGAGACAAGATTTAACGTGGGTCACCCAATTTGGGCTACGTCCACCAAGAATCACTTGCTCATATTTTATTACAAGCCTCCACTCTCTCAATACAATACGCAGATCTGTTTGGAGCTATGCTCAACAAACTCTACAGAATTCACACTCGAATTCAAAACACATCTGTAATACATTTGCTTGTTTTTCTATCATATGCATAACACCATATAAATAGACAACTGCTTAAGCAGTTTTACAAAACCGTGGGTATCAAAACAATGGGGAAAAACAAAACTGTCCCATAAACCTATGGGTAACCGAAGAGGCGGTTTTACAAAACAATGGGTACCGAAAAAACATGGGCCCAAAAACAGCCCATAACGGTTACCCATTACCCATGGGTTAATAAACCACCCATGAAAATTTGCTTTGGGGGCTTCACCCCCAAACCCCCTGACCCGCTCACCAGTGAGCGGGACCGCCGTAAAAATACTCGAGTGTAACACATAGAAGGTGTACCACACTCTAACATGAAAATAGGCTCCACAAACATAATAAGTTCATATAAAAGGAAAGTTTGAATTCAAAATTGTATAAGTCAAACGAGAGGGGAAAAGTGTGAACCATGTGTGTGATTGAAACATGTATGCGGGAATGATATAAGAGTTAAATAAGTGTGTGAAAGGTTGAGGAATTTTTGAGTGTGTGTGTGAAAGGGTTTGAAGCCAAGAAAATTTCATGAAAGAAGAAGAAAGAGTGAGTTGGAGGAATGAGGGTTTAAAGGTTGTGAGCTGAAGTTGTGATCTCCATTAGTTGTTGCAGAAACAATACATCATATATATTCATTCAAATGTGGTTGATTGGGTGCTTGATCATCTTAGGGGGTTGTATCCTCCTTGTGGAGTTGGTACTTCACTAAACTAGGGGTTGGTGTTCTTTCTAGGGTTGGTACTTTACTAAAATAGGAGTTGGTGCTCCTTGTGAAGTTGGTGCTTCACTAAATACTTTTGATTTGAGTAATATAATCAGAATTTTCAGTGGGTTTTCTTCCCTTTGAGATGTTCCCATTTATATCTTGTATTCTTGTGTCTTTAAGGTTATGTTTATTTTATTGAATGTTTTGCACACATTAACAAATGAATGAATGGTTTATGGTTTAAATAAGAAAATATGAAATTGATTAAAGTTTTTAAAGGATTGATTCACCCCCTCTCATTCTATTTTTCTTCCAACACGGTCGACTAACTCAACAAGTAGTATGACATGTGGTTAGTATAATAACCTCCTTACCTTATCTCGCCACCATATCCTGATACAACTACATAATCATGTCTCATATAGTCAATTTGAAAACTAACTATGATGGGCCCCCAAGTGGAGCCATATCAACCCATTGAGATGCCTTTATATCCATGGGATATGCTATCCAATCTCCCCTCTAGTAGGGGATCATCCGCTCATATACCCAAGACATAACTAGTGTAGGTTGACTAAGTGATATAGCCCCCAATCTAACAATCATGTAGAGATCGTGATATGTGGTCCCAAGAATATCCACTTCCCGAGTGTAGAACTTGTCATACTAATCAATAATCGAACAATAGGATCCTAGTAGAACAAGAACCTTTCTCCTCCCTTGTCCCTCGATTAGACGCGAAGCCAAAATACAAATTATGGCCTTGTGAAAAATGGGGATAGGTTCAATATCCATAGTAACAAGCATGTCCCCCTACTTAGCACTCGTTTCAGGTTCCAAAGTGCATTAATGAGATAGGTCACAAAAAGGTGGGCCTCAAACTTATCAAACTAGTGCTCCTCAGTACTAACTTCCTATCGTGACAAGAAATATGAGGATCCTATAAACATCCTCTAGGGTGATATTCCACTCACCCCTTACCCTAAGAAACCAAAGTAAGTGTTCCAATTTTCATCACAATAATTGAGTATGTCATAAATAAGGTGACTCGCGAGGGAAACTAGTTGTGTCTAAGTGTTCCTCCATATGTTGACCTTCCCTAATAAATCCCTCTCACTGAAGTCAACAACCTGCAAGATTTGGGCCAACCAATCCTACTCACGGGACCTAAACCACCTAATGTAGATTCCTTGAATTTATAAACAACAATAAAAAATCAAGTTAGAACATGATAAGCCATAACATGCCCACTAAAATAATATAAACACAAGTAAAAATGAAAAAAATGCATATTTAGTTCATAATAAGCAAAACATTGTGACGGTTAAGTAACTACCACTCTAAGTAGGGTAGCGGCTGCATAACCACCATGGTGGTTGCGTAACCATCACTTTTCTCGAGAGGTAGTTATGTAACCATCATAGCATTTGTGTATTTTCCACTCGTGTAGAATGGTGGTTGCATAACCGTCATGGCGCTTTCACCGACAAAATTCGGTCATGCCCTTAAGCCTAAAACCTTGCAAAAACATCAAAACTATACCAAATTGACTCAAATAAAATACAAAACCTAAAAATTATCCCCATTGTGATCATTTTGACTATAAAATTATCAAAAAATCCCCTATAGCTATTTTAAAAATCCTACATTTTAGGTAAAAAAATGAATTAAGGCGTATAACTTATCTCTGTTCATGGCTCTTTACCGTAGTTGATGTTTGCATTGTCATCGTATCTGAATGCTCATTGATTCGACTATGATTATACATGAAATAGTCACCAGTAATCCAGAGGTCTAAAATAATAAAGATTGAGTGTGAAAATGATTTCCAAAATAGTAAAAAGTCATCTACATATATAATGTAAATTTAAATTTCTAATATCGTATTGAGTGGGTGTATGCAAGGTTGTTGTGTTGAAGCAAGTATATTTATCACCCTTGCAACTATGGTATATAATCTTGTCATTTTATTTCGTAGTATTTATATAATCATGTTTTATATCTTCACTTGATTCCTATCTCTCTTTTGCATGTGGCGGGAAGGTTGGATTCGTGTGGTCTCAACACATTGATGATTATGGTATTATTTTTAACTCTCATATTTGGAATTTCCATACTCAAAATTCATGTTTTACGTCCATCCATGGCTAAAGTGATTCTCCGAGGGGAAATATGTACATACCCAAAATTTCACAGTGCCACATTGGTGATATGGTAAAAGTCTCCGATGACAATTTTCTCTTTTCCAAAATAGTAATGAAGTCTATATCATGTCCCCTTTCTCTTAGATGCTTAATTTTATTTACTTATCCTTGTCTCATACTTTTCTATCTTCCCGAACAATATTTTTCTTGTTACAAGGTTTCTATGACTTTAATTCATGTAACCACCATGGTGGTTACATAACTTCCGATCTTCTTATACTCGGCGATTACATAACCACCACCACCTATGAAGACCGTCGATTCCATGTGCATTTATCTAAGAATCTAAATTGTGTGTTTTATACATGTGTCTCAAGTTTTAGATTGTCTTTCTCTACCATTTATTGACTATTTCACATGATCTATGATTTTTTTGATACGTATTGAACTCCTCTTCCCTTTTACTATTATTATAATGTTGACTACCTCTCTTTGGGGTGATTTGGTGTTTCTTAATTAGTAAGTGTGTTAGACTTCTTCTCTGCCATTTTCTATAAAAAAACCAAGTGTTTACCCATGTCATGGGTTGGATATTTTTTATTTTAATTGCATCATTACTCTACCAAAATCTTGCCAAGAATTATACAAAAAACTCAGTACATTACTTTTTTGATTCATGCTTGCGTTTGTGACCGGCTAGCCTACAACTAGTCTGCTCCAGCATCTTCTTGATTTCTTTTAAAACCAACCAACTTTATTCTCTGGATCAATTAGACTCTCATCTCTGGAAAGGAAATTGAGGATATAAATAATCATCACCACGCTTGAAATTGTCACGGTTATGTAATAATCGGGTTGGGGGTGTATTTACAGTTCTTTCAAAGATTTCATTTTTAGAATATTGTCATTAAAACTAAAGAAGCAACACACTTATTTTAAGAAGTAAATTTTAGAATTTCTCTATTTTCAGAAAGAATCTTTCCTTTGATATTTCCTTCTCAATTTATCCCTGTGGATTTTCCTAGGAAAGAATTTTGAGGAAGGTTATGTACATGGATTTATTCATTTCTTCATTCCTATATTTATATGCGTATGAGAAAACTTCGATTCAATAACTTCTTCCATACTTATCCATGTGGATCTGCAAGGAAAAGATCTTAAGGAAGGTTCGGATCGCTTGCTTGTCATTTTAATTCTTATTTGTAAAATTTGTCTATGTATTTTATTTGTTTTACTAGGGAGTCTCAAGGAAGAGGAAATTTATTCAAAGAAGCCTAATTTCATCCCATGATTATGAGGTGAAACAATTAAAATAATTTATATATCCACAATTACAAATTAGAATAAATATTTATTTAGATTAGATTAGCCTCACATCCCGCAACTTAGAATAGATACATCCGACTATTCCTTGTTTGTTCCATTTTAGTATAGAAGTAGATTTATTTTATTTTAATTACTTTCTTTGTGTCTGTAGATTTTTTTTATTTAATTTCCATAAAAGAAAAAAATATAGATTAGAAGTTAGATAGCTTGTTTTATTTTACTTTGAGTAAACTCTTCAAATCAAACTTAGTTGATTACAAGAGGAAATCAACTATATTTTATTTAATTTATTTAAAGGTAGGAAATAAAGTAATTTATATTGGAAATAACATAAATTCTATTTCCTAGCGGCCTATTCTACCGGAACTTAATTTTCAACCCTTTGGATCTTATCTTGCTTATATGTTTCCATTTCTTCTTGGTGCCCACATGAGCCTTATGGGTCCACTAGAGAAATGTATTTGAATATTTGACCTTCTTATTAGGTAGTAAAACATTGAGCAATACCAAATTGAAATTGAACAAGGCTTACACCAATTATTTTTAGAGCCACACCCGTGCCTCCTACAATCATCAGCCAACTCATTGTCTTAAAAGAAGAAGTAGATATTACGGAGGAATATTGGGATAACCACTAGACAGATTTGACCATGGAACCCTTGATTTTCCTTGCCACATCTTTTGTCGTATCTTCATGACCCTCTTCGAGAGTAATACACAAACGAAGAAGGAAAATTCCATCGCATTCCACAACTGAGTCAAGTTTTGTTTGGTTCCACTGATATCGACACCAACCTATGCACCGTGATCATCCTTGATCATAGTATCACCCATGAACAAGTTAGGAAATCTTTCATTTCTCTCAATGAAAACATCCCCATTTTTCTAGTCAAGGAAAAATTTAAAAGTGAATTTTCGTAAACTCGTGAAAATTAGGGATTTTGGAAATTGGAAATAATAATTTTAAGCAATTGGTTTCCACCGGTTTGCTAAAAATTTTGGCTGAAAATTCATTTGTATGGGTCATTTTGCCTACTATTTATATGTAAAAATTAACTTATGCATGTATTCATCAAGGTATAATATATATCCTAAGGGGTTATAGGGGGTACCTGTTTAATAAAGACATCCAACAAAGAGTGAGTTGTCCATCCAACTTAGGTTGGATGGATAACCATTGTCTATCGTCCAACCTAGGTTAGATGATAGATGATGGATGGTCGTCCAACCTAGGTTAGGACGGTCGTCCATTGTCTATCATCCAACCTATCCAATTAACCTAGGTTAGATGGCAGATAATGTACGGTTGTTCAACCCAAGTTGGATGGCTGAGTTAGCGAAAAATAATGTATAGTCATCTAACCCAAAGTTAAATAGTTAGGTTGGATGAAAGACAATGGATAGTCATCCAACCCCGGGTTGGACAATAAATAATGTATGGTCGTCTAACCTAGGTTGGACAACTGGGTTAGATTGCAGATGATGGACAATCATCCAACCCAAGTTGGATGGAGACTAATGTATAGTCGTCGTCCAACCGGGTTAGATGATTTGCATTGACGAGAAGATGAAGGATAGTCGTCTAAACCAAGTTGGATGGCTGGGTTGGATGGTAGAAAATGGACAGCAATCTAACCCAGTCGGCTTTACCATGAAACAATATTTCAGAAATTTGCCATTGATGTGAAATTTGATTTTGGAGATTCGCCACCAATTCTAAACTAATTTTTCAGAGGGGGGTCTTAAATGAACCCTTCTTCCATTGAGAGAATTTGATTACCTTGATTTATTGTCACCATTCCCATCTATCCCACCTACACTTTATCCATTTACTACATTACCATCCCATCCATCACATTCCGGTTGTCCCGACATGACCTCAAGAGATCGCGTGCCCGAAATCACGTGTTGATATTCGGGCGTATAGTGTCACTAGTGCATAGTTTCCATAATTAGAAATCATGTATATAACAATATATTATAGTCGTAATGTTGCCATAAGTGTATATTTTAGTGACTACATTTTCCCCCTTTATGTTATTTGAATGAAATTTCAGTAATATAAAGGATATAATAAGAATGTAGTTTAAAAGGGTCAAAGAAGTTGTACTTGAGTGTTCGATAGTAAGAAACATAACATGGAACCCATGGAGAATGTTTCCAATAATGTTTGAGAGATATGTGGAGCTCCAGGGAAAATATGTAGTGGTCATGGCTGAGGTAGAGGATTTACGAGAAATCTTGGAGGAGCAACATTTGTGAGCTCAACATTGGAGAACGAGTGGGAATGCACCACGTTTTAGGGTAGTTATAGCCTCCATTAACAAGGATGATGTCTTGTAAAAAAATTTGAGATATATATATACACAGAGAGAGATACACACACACACACACATGTGTATGATTAAATCTTTTTGATGATGTGACCTTTGAGTTATATTGAGTTATCTTACTATGTTATGTGAATTGATCTTGGTATCCTTATAAGTGATGAAAATAATAGCATAGATATTGAAATGAGGTTAGAAATGTTATAATAGATAATAAGATAGGCATGTATGTTAACTATTGATTAGAACTGTGATAAATATAGGTAATAAATAATTAAACATGTGTAAATAATCATACTAGTGGAGGATAAGAATGTAAGTCTATAATATAAAAGAAATGTATGGCCTCTAGCAAGAGAGAAAGTGATGACTATGAAAAAGTGACTCAACGGATGTGATATCCCAAGTAGAGGTGCCAAAAGATAAACTCAAAGTGATCACAACAAAATTAGGAAGATGTGAATCTAAAAATAGCAAGTGATGCTCCTTCGGGACTCACTTGGGTGTGGGTCAAACAAGAAGTGGGACATGTGTCTCATGCATGTGCATAGTCATAGGAGGAGATAAGATGATATGAGGAGAACGAGAGGTAGTCAAGGTCATGGACGCTAGTGTGTGGTGTTATGGGATGGGAGAATGGGATCTATCAACATGGAATGTACGATAGGTAGTGACAGATTTATCCTCAAACAACTAAAGACAATCATAAATAACATAGAAATCATTATCACGATGACCATTGAACCTATGAAAATTATAGAATGGTTAGTTATGATTATGTTGTAATTGATTAGGAGGAGGATGCTCATTAGAAGATAAATTAATCAACCTCTCATCAAGAAAGATGTGTAAAACATCATGTGGCCTAGTAGAATGTGAAAAGTATAATGGCTCATTCTTAGGAGGTTGAGTGAAATGAGGTGAAGGTTTATAAAAGGGTGGATGGTGTGCATAAGTATTTTTAGGAGGATATGGCGATCATGAAGGTGGTGCAATGGGTGGAAGAGAATAAGAATTGCTAGGTATGTAGGAGTAGAAGAACTAGAAGCATGCACAATAGTATGATCACTAAGCAATTATTTTTCTAAATCTATAACTTTAAAGCAAAGGAGAGTAAATGATTCACATGTATCATATAGTAAATTTTCTTTCAAGGAAATAATTAAGCCATGAAAAAAGATATATTTCATTTTTATATCAATATACTAAAACATTAAATGATGCATACAAGATTTGAAATGTAAAATGTAATCATGAATTGGTTCATTCTTTCATTGATGCAAAGAAGGTAAATGCTCAAATGTAACTTTAGGACCAGCGTCTAAGAAATGCCTCTTCCATATCAAGATAAGTACTAATAGATCCACTAGGAAAATGATGAAACCAATGAGAAGAAATATCAGTAATACTATTAGGAAAATCTTTGAGTAACAATCTATCATTATAAAATGAAGCCATAGCTAGCCTAAAATCCTTAAGATGCATATAAGGATTACCCGTCCCATCAAAAAGTGAAAAATTAGGCATAGTAAAACCCTTAGGAAAATATGAATTGTAAATATTCTTAGGAATAGGGTTTCCATGAAGGGAATTATTATCACTACTAGCATAGTAGGCCCTACTTTCAAGAGTAAGAGTATGTATCTTATTTTTCAAATCACCAAAAACATGCATGAGAGAAAGAACTTCTTGGGGAGGAATAACATACACATTGAGGGGCTCATTAAGGGGTTGGATTTTTCCATTATAAGTAGCCATGGGGACACTATTAGGTTGGAAGTCAACTTTTGGATCAACAAGAGGATAACTAGTAGTAGGAATGGGAGGAACATCAATAGGAAGGGAGGTTTGCACACATTTATCAACAAGCTCAACCAAAGGAGGAGGAAAAACAACATGTATATTTTTTTATCATCATCATTTAGTACATTATCTTTAGAAACATCAAGAGTAGTAATACATGCATCATGACTAAAATCAGATTGTAACACATCATGAAAAGCAATAGGAGCACAAGAAATAGGAGGATTCGTGCATGTAAGAGAAGAAGAAATATATGTATTTTTAGGCAAAATGGTCAATGGACAAGTAGAAGGTGGAGGGGATGGTGAAGGATCTGAAATAGGAAGATCAACCTCAACATGATTATCCCCGAGGATTTGTGCATATACAAGGGGAAGGGAAGAAGAGGAAGGAGGATGATTGATAGGGCCATATACAATAGAATTTACCAAATGAAGAGACTCGAGAGAAAGAGAAGAATCATTAGCAATTCCTTATTCATCATAAAAATTGACTAGATCCTCAACTCGATTAACTAAA
Organism: Taxus wallichiana var. yunnanensis; assembly: GCA_018340775.1. Taxonomy (NCBI): domain Eukaryota; kingdom Viridiplantae; phylum Streptophyta; class Pinopsida; order Cupressales; family Taxaceae; genus Taxus; species Taxus wallichiana. Next base: position 204,472,543 of record CM031240.1, read on the forward strand.
AATGTGGATATATGATAGTTAATCTAATCTAGAACAACATATAAATACAAAAGTAAATAAATTTAGTAAATTACTATGGAAAATGACACAAGAAACTAATCTAATGAAATTAGAAATCTAATATACAAGAGGGGTAAGGGAGTAACTCAACTTATTAGAGGAGCTTGTTGGATCGTGTCGTAGAATAAACTAAATAATCAGGAAGTAGGAATGACTATGCAGAGGTCCTAAAAAGGATAAATCTAGAATGATTCTTTGGTGCGGAGCACTGCAGAGGGACCTGGGGCACCTATGGGTTCCCTAGTCTATGGTATGGGTGCCTTGGTCTATGCACAAGGTCCAAAACTAAGTTTCACAAGTTCAGCAAGTGGTTTGAAACCCTCGTTGTGTGTCACATCAGATTCATTGCACTACACCAGGTGTCACTAATAATCCAAGATGAAATAAATACCTGCAAGAGACCATAAGAAGTATCAAAACCATAAAAAAAGAATGCAAATGAATAGGTTAGACTAACCTCAACTTCCATAACAATGGACTTACTAACTAAGTGTTGCACTACATTCTAGACCCAACTTTAGTTTGTGTGTGTGTGTTTTTGTGTGTGTGTGTGTGTGAATCATGTGCCCTAGGTGCTCTTGTGCTAATCGCACTTTGTGAAGTAGCGAGCAATAAATAGATGTAAAAATGTAGTAGAATGGTGGATGGAATAGAATAGAATCCCCTCTTATGCTTGTGTGATGTAGATGAACTAGCCTTATCCTTTGTGATGGAGCTAAATGTATGCAAATGATCTTTAAATGCCTTAGATGAATGCAACCATCAATAAATGATAGTAGTGACTAGTGCTTAGTACCTCATTATGGTCTCATAACTTTATATTTCTAGGTTTATCTTGATCTAATTTAGTAATTAACCCCAAAATGGCTAACCACCAAAACGATAAGAAACTAAAATGGTTAGAAAGTTCCCAAAAAGTGGTAGGAAAGTTCAAAAGGATCAGCGTGCCCCTTATGGGACCATGACACCCATAGGTGCCCCAGTACTAACCTGGGAACCCCAGTCAAAGATGAAATAATATGAAATGAAAAAATTTGACTGGGCATGCCTGTGCAAGAGGTTGGGAATGATGAAAGAAAATAAAGTAAGATGGCCAAAAGATAGGGGTTAATTAATAATTTCTTGACTCAAAAACCATATGAATAGTAGTATAAGAATAGGGATAAATAATTTATAAAGTGCATGATTTTTTGTCTACATTTTCCCCACTTTATGTTGGTGAGCGGAAAGCTCAGTAACATAAAGTAGATAGAGATGTGTACCTGATGTCCATGAATATTGTAGTAGAAAATGTGTCGAAGGACTAGAAAAAGCATGGAATGACAAAAATATGTTGGATCATAGAAAATAAATATGAAAAAGTGTATAAAAGTGATGAGAGTGAACCTAGGGTGAAAAAAATACATGTGTAGTTGATGATGTGTGTGATGTACCTACATGGTTAGTATGGTGTGTGTTGCCACAAAATGTTGTTTTTGATGTTGTTGTTGTTGTTATTTCCCTCATTTACCTGCTTGTTTCTCATACGGTCAGACCTGGAAAGAGAAAATGATCAATTATTCAAATATATATGTATGTATGTTTGAAAACGCAATGTAAAAGACGCATGTATATGAATGTAAAAATCATGTAAATGTAAAATATGCAAATTAAAATCATAAATGGAACATGTACACCTGATCCATGTCAAGAAAGAGAGTGTAGAAGGATATCATGTGTACTGTTAGGGTTTTTGGGTGATCTGACGCCATAGGATGAATAAGTGTAAGGAGGAATTCTGATGTATCCTCTAACTTGTAACTTCTTCCCTAAATGTGTGTGAAGAGATCTTTGTACATCTTGGTTTTATGGACGATCCAACGCTATTGGCCAGAGAAGTATAGGGAGGAATTCCATTGTATCCTCTAACCTTTAATATCTTCCCAAAATGGTAAGGACTACCATGTCCTATAAAAGCCATTGTGTATAGGGTTCATAGACTATTCTGAACCCACTCATTGTATGTAACCCACAATGCCAAGGGTAGAAAGTACACTGAATTGAACCGGTGTAGAAGTGTTATGTAGTATGTAAAACCCCAAATGATGCCCCCTCTTTGGGGGTGCATGTGATGTCACTGATAGGAGAATGCGGCCCCAAAAGAGGACCAACCACATGAAATTTTTAACTCTTCCCTACATGGGAAGGGAATGTGCTTAGTAGAAACCAAGGCACACACAAACAAGAAGCTAGCCAAAGACAAGTGTTAGTACAAACAAACATGCATGTATAAAACAATGTGTAAGCTACACAAATAGTGTAAAATCTACCAAACAAAGTAGTAATGTAAACACACAAGAAGAAAAAGTAAGCCACACAAAGTAGGCTACAAACATGGGACTCTAGTCACAAAATCGTGCACTTTATACACTATTTAGTCTTGATCTCATACTACTATTTAGAAGGTTTTTGAGTGAATAAATTATTAATTAATCCCTCGTATTTTGGCCATCTTACTTTATTTTCTTTCATCATTCCCGACCTCTTACATCCACATTTCCAGAATATTATTTTTCATTTCGTGTTATTTTAGCTTTCACTAGGGTGCCCTGAGTTAGTCTTGGGGTGCCCATGGGTGCCCTGGTCCCACCAGGGGTGTCCCAATCCTTTTGAACTTTCCCGCCACTTTTTGGGCACTTTCTAGTTGTTTTAGCTTCTTATATTTTTATTGGTCAACCATTTCGGGATTAATTATGAAATTATATCAAGAGAACCCTATAAATATAAAGTTATGAGGCCATAATGAGGGACCAAACACTAGTCACTACTATCATCCACCTAGGGTTACATTCATCTAAGGCATTTTGAGATCATTTACATACATTTAGCTCCATCACAAAGGAAAAGGCTAGTTCATCTACATCACACAAGCATAGGGGAGGGATTCTATTCTATTCCATCCACCATTCTACTACATTTTTTACATCTAGTTATTTCTCACTACTTCACAAAGTGTGACTGGCACAAGAGCACCTAGGGCACATGATGCACACACACACACCAAAACTACATTTGGGTCTAAAATGTAGTGCATAGTCAGTTAGTAAGCCCATTGTTGTGGCAGTTGAGGTCAATCCAACCCATTCATTTGCATTCTTATTTTTTAGGGTTTTGATACTTCTTGTGGTTTCTTGTAGGTATTTCTATCATCTTGGATTATCAGTGACACTCACAAGTAGTGCAATGTAGTTAATGATGACAATAATGAGGGTTTTACCACCTCTCTGAACCTCTGAAACTCACTTTTTGACCTCCTGCATAGACCGAGTTCCCATAATATTGACTAGAGTGCTCAAAAACACCCCATTCCCTCTCCAGGCACTCTAGTCTAGCTAGATAGCTCAGATCCATGCATTTTCGGGATTCTGCATAGTCATTCTCTTTCTAGATTTTCTATTCACTTTTCATGACACATTTCTATAGGTTCATCAAATCAGCTAAGTCACTTCTAAACTTCTCTTACATATTATGGTTTATACTTTCATTAGATTAGTTTTTGGGTCATTTTCCATAGTCATTTACTGCATTTATTTTATTATATTTACATCATGTTCTGGATTAGATTAACTACACTTATTCCCCATTTTTAGTTAATCATTTTAGTGAACCCGAACTCGATCTTCACGCTTAGGATCCTCATTTTCCCTATATCATGGCTCTTGAAGTTGCTCAAGTTTCTTTATTCGATTTACTTTAAAAAACATCCTAATTTCCAAGTTGTTTTTCAAAATTCCTATACACCATATATCGACCTAAAGATACGCCGCCACACAAAATAAGTCCTATATTTGATTTTTTTATATGACGACCTAGTCTAGTGACCTAGTGATCCTTCATCTAATCAACCCCTATTGGAATCAATTCAAGCTTTGAATTATTTATTTCAAGACAAATTTAAGGCTATGGAATCCATGATCACATCTCTCAAATCTGAAATCCAACATCTTAAGGACGCTTCTCAAGATGCATGTTTGTTCTCCTTCTACATCTCATCTTATTCTATGTCTACTACATGTCATCATAGTTGAAGCCTCAAGTCATACATTACCAGATCCTCTCATATTTGAGCATAATACTAAACAACATGACATTTTACTTAAGCTCCTTAGTCATCAATTGATCACTTTACCACCTACTCATTACTATCCTCCTTATCAGCTAACAAAATATCAAGGTCATCCATATTGCAATTATCATCGAATCAATGGACATAATGAAAATGATTTATATGCTTTAAAATGAAGAATTAAACATCTTGAGTGTTAGGGATTTATCTCATTCACTTCACAACATTTTGTTACCCACCCATCTAGAAATGCTACTTCTAAATGGGTTCCTAAATCTGATTCATCTATATCTAATGAGCATCACGCCATCACTTCTAGTGTTCCTTCTTCCATCACTCAAGTGCCACCTATGAAATCTACTCAAGTCAAGCATAAACCACCTCTCAAAATTAGTCCAACACTTCCTCCTACTAAGTCACCTACATATTACAGATCAAACTAAGTCACCCCTTTAAAGATCAATGTAATTCCTTCACCTATAAAGTCATCCACATCAACAAAAACCAATTGTTCACATTACATAAGGCAACCAACACTCTAAAGCCGATATTTTTATAATATCACAATTTAAGGACCCTATCAAGTCATTGCTTCATCATCTAATTAATTTACTAAAGAAACTAACCATCAGGATGATCCACTTCTCTAGTATTTTGAATAAATTCCATCACTTTACATACTTGGGGGCATGACATCTATACCCCCAACATCATTGACATCTTTACTATCATTTTTTTCACATACTTGGGGGACATAACATCCAACACACCTCCCTCCCATATTAGCACTTATCAATACACCTCTCATATTTACATTATCATAACATAGGCATACTCATCTACACTATAGCATCATCATTACCGATGACACACTCTTGTGCTTCAATTCACACTTGATTGTTGAGGGCTTACTACACATGAACCCCACACACTACACTATAGGTATTACACATTACATCTTGTGTCATACATCATACATCATACACTATATTTAATCTACATCATTTTAACTTTGTGCATTTATACATCTTACATCATACATCTTGCATTTAGACTACATCATTTTGATTATTTGCACATTTTCATATCATACATACACATCATACTAGTCTTCATCATACATATACAACACTTTCATGGTCTACGACTCTAGCATTTTACATACTACATTACGCACATCTTACACTCATTAGTCTACATCGTACATTACATCTTATACATTGTACATTACATCTTATGTATTTACATTGCATCTCACATTACATCTTATACATCATACATTACACATTCTACTCATCATATGGTCATCTATTATCATCATGCATATGCATTCACTTCTACATTGCACTCACTACCCTATGACACACTTTAGTTCCTCGGATCCATACTCAACTACCGAGGGTTTACAAATCAAATGGACCTTATTCACTTACACGTTCATCATTTTCATCATTGACATTCTATCATAGTGACATTTATAGGCTAAATAGTCATACTTTATCATCATCTTGTAGTGGTATAGGCTAAATCATCACTTACTCTATCATCTTGTAGTGGTATACACTTTAGGATACATCACCACTCCTTTTATTCATCTTGTAGTGATACATGCTTTAGGGATAAATCATCACTCATACATTCATTTGTCATGATATACGCTTAGGCTATAAGGTTCACACACATCTCTTCTATATGTCACATATCATCATCACTACACATACATACATAATCATCATAACACGTTAGACACACACACACTATTTGACCATTTCCCGATGATGCACTCTCATTTATGGTTCATTCTTGAATTCTTGAGGGGAAAACCAAATGAACCTCATTGCATACATTTCCATTCACTAGGGGGCATGAACATGACTCTATCATCCATCTTGCATTCCATTCCATCCATCCACAACATATTGCATATTATGGTTGCTTTTACTCTTTCTTACTTTTTCTTGTTCATGGTCACTTTATTACACATGCTAGTTAGATTACTTGTATGTCATTTATCTATATCATCCACACATGCACGTTCACGTATTTTTCTAGTTGTGATCATAGATACATGTCTCTTACACACAACATGGATGCTCGCCTTCTACCCTTCCTACATTGGTTTTTGGGGCATCCACATTCATCTCTCACAGTGTGCTATTGTTTCATTTTGTACTTAGCACTTTACATTACTTGGTTATACATGCTTTTGACATACTAGTTATCTTTCTAACATGCTAATGGGTGCTTCATGTGCAACATTTGTTATAGGGATATTTGCTTCCATACTTGTTTGTTACATTTTTTCTATTTTTTTTTGTATGTGGGCCTTGCCCTATGTTTGGTGTGCACACTTGTTTTTGTTTGTATGCGGCCATGATGGCCTTGCGTGTCTTGTGACATCGTGAGTGATGTCCCATGTTTGCAACCCCACTTTGTGTGGCTTATTTGTCTTCTTGTGTGTTTACATTACTACTTTGCTTGGTAGCTTATACATTATTTACATAGCTTACACATTATTTTATATATGCATGCTTATTCATACTAACACTTGTCTTTGGCTAGCCTTCTTGTTTGTGTGTGCCTTGGTTTCTACCAAGCATTCCTTCCCCCTAGAGGAAGAGTACAAAGTTCATGTGGTTGGTCCTCTTTTGGGGTTGCATTCTCCTATCAGTGACGTCGCATGTGCCCCCAAAGAGGGGGCATCATTTGGGGTTTTTACATACTACACAATGCTTCTACACTAGTTCGATTGAAGTGCACTTTTCCCTTGGCATTTATGGGTTACATATAGTGAGTGGGTTTAGACTAGTCTATGAAACCCCATACACAATGATTTTATAGGACATGGTAGTCCTTAGCATTTCGGGAAAGTAGTTAAAGGTTAGAGGATATAACAGAATTCCTCCCTATACTTCTTTGGCCAGTGGTGTCAGATCACCCAAAAAAACTAGGACGTACAGAGATCTCTTCACACACATTTAGGAAGAAGTTAAAGGTTGGAGGATATAGTATAATTTCTCCCTATACTTCTTCAGCCTATAATGTTGGATAGCCTAAAAAACCTTGACAGTATAGGATATCCTTCTACACTCTCTTTCTCGACATGGATCAAGTGCACATGTTCCATTTACAAAATTTTCATTTACGTATTTTACATTCACATGTTTTTTACATTTACATTATATGCATCTTTTACATTGCATTTTTACACATACATACATATATATTTGACTACTTGATCATTTTCTCCTTGCAGGTCCGATCGTATGAGAAACAAGTAGTCAAATGGGGGAAACAACAAACAAAATTAACAATAACATTTTGTGGAACACACACCATACTAACCATAGGTACATCACACACATCAACAACTACACACGTGTTTCTGCCTAGGTTCACTCTCATCACTTTTTTTGCACTTTTTCATCTTTAGTTTCCACGCTCCATCATATTTTTGTCATTCCACACTTTTTCTAGTCCTTCACACATTTTCTACTACAATCTTCATGGACATCAAGGTATGCATCTCTATCTACTTTATGTTACCAAGCTTTCCACTCACCAACATAAAGTGGGGAAAATGTAGACACAAAATCATGCACTTTAGACACTATTTAGTCTTGGTCTCATACTACTATTTAGAAGGTTTTGAGTGAAGAAATAGTACTAATTAACCCCCATCTTTTGGCCATCTTACTTATTTTTTTCATCATTCTCGACCTCTTACACCCACATGCCCAGTCAGATTTTTTCATTTTGCATTATTTTATCCTTGATGGGGCACCCACTCTAGTATCTTTGGGGCCCATGGGTGCCCCTGGTCCCACAAGGGGAACCCGATCCTTTTGAACTTTCTCACCACTTTTTGGGCACTTTCTAGCTGTTTTAGCTTCTTATCTTTTTGGTGGTTGGCCATTTCAGGGGTTAATTATGAAATTAGATCAAGAGAAACCTATAAATATAAATTTATGAGACCATAATGAGGGACCAAGAACTAGTCACTACTATCATCCACCTAGGTTGCATTCATCTAAGGAATTTGGAGATCATTTGCATACATTTAGCTCCATCAAAAGGACAAGGTTGGTTCATCTACATCACACAAGCATAGGGGGGATTCTATTCTATTCCATCCACCATTCTACTACATTTTTTACATCTAGTTATTGCTCGCTTTACATGATGCACACACACAAAACTACATTTGGGCACATGATTCACAATGTACACACACAAAACTACATTTGGGTAATTAGTAAGCATTGTAAGCCCACTATGTGGCAAAGGTGAGGTCATTTGACCCATTCATTTGCATTTTTTTTTTTTAGGGGTTTTTGATACTTATTGTGGTTTCTTATAGGTATTTATATCATCTTGATTATCAACGACACTTGTATGAGTGTAGAGAAGTTATCACGACAAACAACAAGGGTTTCAAACCACCTTCTAAACTCATTTAGTTTGGACCTCCCCACATAGACCAGGTGCCACATTCTCGACCAGAGCACCCAAAATCACCCCCTGTCCTCTCCAAGTTCTCCATTCTTGCTAGATAGTTTAGATCCATCATTTTCGGTGCCTCTGCATAGTCATTTTGACTTCCTACTTCTCTAGTCCCTTTTGCGACACATTCCCACAAATTCATCAAATCAGCTAAGTCACTTCCATACCTCTCTTACATGTTATGGTTTATACTTTCATTAGATTAGTTATTTGGGTCATTTTCCATAGTCATTTACTACATTTATTTTATCGTACTTACATGATGTTCTAGATTAGATTAACTACAAAAAATAATAGACAAACAATATAACAAACAAGTATGGAAGGAAATATCCTTGCATTACAAATGTTGCAAATAAAGCAAATCAAGTTAGCATGTTAGAAAGATAACTAGTATGTCAAAATTGTATATAACTAAGTAATGTAGAGTGCTAAGCACAAAATGAAACAATATCACATGTGAGATATGAATGTGGATGCCGCCAACGACTAGTGTAGGAAGGGTGAAGGTGAGCATCTGTATTGTGTGAAAAATGTGATATAAAGTGACTATAATTATGGATAACATGGTACTATAATGCAAATACATGGTACTATAATTATGGATATCTATGCAAAAAATGTGATAGTTGTCATTCCATTGATGAGAGGGTTGTTTTGTGTCATGATAAGAGAGAGGGACAACAAAATGGTAGAGTGAAGGAGTAGTAGGACCATGCGATGGTGGCAGAATTTGAGATGTGTCTTGTTCATCAGTAAGTAAGAGTAGTAGCTTTGACAAAAGTGATTGGTTTTAGCTTATGTGGGGTTGAGAGGATACTATAGAATACTTGATAGGAAAAGAAGGTGGACTGATTTTTAGATGCAGTTACATAATTTCACTTGGTAATGTTGTGGATGACTTGAGAGGAAGAGGTGTTGCAAAAACCGATTTTTAAAGGAGGATGCTTATGTTAACTTTTTGATGTTGTAGATGACTCAAGAAGAGGTTTTATGTTGATTTTGAGGGGTGGTTGCGTAGGTGAATCTTGAATTTCCTTAAATATTAATTCATGATGCTTATTAGACATAGATTTAATCAGATTTACTATAATGTAAATACATGGTACTATAATTATGGATATCTATGCAAAAATGTGATAGTTGTCATTCCATTGTATGAGAGGGTTGTTTGTGTCATGATAAGAGAGAGGGACAACACAATGGTAGAGTGAAGAAATAGTAGGACCATGGGATGGTGGAAGAATTTGAGTTGTGTCTTGTTCATCCATGAAAGAGTAGTAGCTTTGACAAAAGTGATTGGTTTTAGCTTATGTGGGGTTGAGGATACTATAGAATACTTGATAGGAAAAGAAGGTGGACTGATTTTTAGATGCGAGTTACATAATTTCACTTGGTAATGTTGTGGATGACTTGAGAGGAAGAGGTGTTGCACTGATTTTTAAAGGAGGATGCTTATGTTAACTTTTTGATGTTGTAGATGACTCAAGAAGAGGTTTTATGTTGATTTTGAGGGGTGGTTGCGTAGGTGAATCTTGAATTTCCTTAAATATTAATTCATGATGCTTATTAGACATAGACGAATCAGATTTACTATAATGTAAATACATGGTACTATAATTATGGATATCTATGCAAAAATGTGATAGTTGTCATTCCATTGTATGAGAGGGTTGTTTGTGTCATGATAAGAGAGAGGGACAACACAATGGTAGAGTGAAGAAATAGTAGGACCATGGGATGGTGGAAGAATTTGAGTTGTGTCTTGTTCATCAAGAGAGTAGTAGCTTTGACAAAAGTGATTGGTTTTAGCTTATGTGGGGTTGATGATACTATAGAACACTTGATAGGAGAAGAAGGTGGACTGATTTTTAGAGGTGGTTACATAATTTCACTTGGTAATGTTGTGGATGACTTGAGAGGAAGAGGTGTTGCACTGATTTTTAAAGGAGGTTGCTTATGTTGACTTTGTGATGTTGTAGATGACTCAAGAAGAGGTTTTATGTTGATTTTGAGGGTGGTTGCGTAGGTGAATCTTGAATTTCCTTAAATATTAATTCATGATGCTCATTAGACATAGACGAATCAGATTTAGGAACCCATTGAGATGTAGCATTTGTAGATGGGCATCCAACATAATGTTTTTGCATTGAAGGAGATAAAGCCACGACACTCAAGATGTTTAATTATTTGTTGTAAAGCATAAAAATCATTTTCATTATTCCCATTGAGTCGATGATAATGGAAATATGGATGACCTTGATATTTTTCTAGCCGATAAGGAGGATAATAATGAGTAGGAAGTAAAGCGATCAATTAACAACTAAGGAGCTCAGTAAGAATGTCATGTTGTTTAGTAGTATGGTCAAAGATGAGAGGCTCTAGTAATGGTATGACTTGAGGTTCACTGATGTGAGCACATGTAGTAGACATAGACTCAAGATGTGATGTAGAAGGAGAACAAACATGAGCCTGAGAAGCGTCCTTAAGATGTTGGATTTCATATTTGAGAGATGTAATCATGGATTCCATAGAATAAAATTTATCTTGAAATAAAGAATTAAGAGCTTGAATATATTTGCAAATATATTGATTAGATTTGGAATCAAGGGATTCCTCAAGAAGATGACTAAAAATAACATTGATGTGGATATGCAATATGTTAATAGGAGGACGCATAGTCTCTAGGGTTTTTTGAAGAGCATCTTTACCAAATGGATCCATTTGAATCAATTGAAGCAAGAATACTTGACAGACATTATAAGACATGACATAAAAGATGAGAAAAACCCTAGAACGAATGTGGATTTGAAGATCAGGTTCACTAAAATGATTAACTAAAAATGTGGATATATGATAATTAATCTAATCTAGAATAACATGTAAATACAGTAAATAAATGCATTAAATGACTATGGAAAATGACCCAAGAAACTAATCTAATGAAAGTAGAAACCTTAATATATGAGATGGGTAAGGAAGTGACTCAGTTGATTAGAGGAGCTCATTAGACCATGTCGCAGAATAAAATGCAGAATAATTAGAAAGCACGAACGACTTAGCAGAGGTCCTAAAAAGAAATATCTAGACTCGATTCTCTAGATGGGGAGCTTAGAGAGGGATTGGGGCACCTATGAGTGCCCTGGTGTGTAATTTTGGAACATTCATCTATGTAGGAGGCCCAAAACTAAGTTTCACATGTTTGACAAGTGGTCTCAAACCCTCAATATGTGTCGCATCAGATTTACTACACCGCACCTAGTGCTGCTGATAATCCAAGATGAAAGAAAGACCTGCAAGAGACCGTAAGAAGTATCAAAAGCTTAAAAAAATAAGAATGAAAATAAACGGTTGATTGACCTCGAGATCCACAACAAAGGACTTATAAACTTATCACTACACTACATTCGAGACCAAAATGCGTTCTAGTGTGTGTGGTATGAATCATGATCCCTAGGTTTTGTTATCACAAAATCATATCACCCTGTGGTTTTCACAAGTGTGTGTTTGCTTGAGCTCATGGTGTGATTGGGTAACATGGGTACTATCTCCAAGTTGTGGGACTTGCTGCTTGAGATAGACCTCCAAAGAAAGTTGGTTCTTCTTCCTAATCTAGTGTAAAATGACTCTACTAAAATTAAGCTATTGAGTATCTCTATCCTACAATTTCTAAGGGATCAGGGAGAGAGAAATAACATGCAAATGAAGGAAAACTACACTACAGAGGTGATGCACCAAAATAAGGGTAAGAGAATAATCCCCCAATGTGTGAAAATGGAGGCAAAATGTAGATTAGAGAGGGTGATAATAGTTATCCATAGTCTAACAACAACCTTCACAACACATTTACATGCATACACAATAATAATAGATCCTATGCAAGAGCATAGAGTAGACATAAACATCTGCAATAAGATTAGAGAGGCAAAGAGAATGCAAACAAACACAAAAGGGAAGATACATCCACAAACTTGCATCTATTGCTTCATTAATATACACAGTCCAAACTATTACAAAATAAAGGCCTGGATCACCATGCAAGGAGTCCACTATAAATGCATGTAGCACATTGGCTTCACAAAACCAAAATGACATATTTTTTCTACTCAAACTATCTTCTTTTATAATGAGCCCAACACTTCAATTTATAGAATTTTGAGAGGAGAGAGAGAGGGGGATGTAATTCCCAAAATTCACTTTCCCACCAATTTAAATTCATAATAAATGAGTGTGGTTGGTGGTTTTTTACCTGAAAAATAAATCTCAAGGCGTTTCATAACCTGTAGTAATGAAGGAATGATTTCCCATGCTCATTGAATGCTCTTCCAACCACTTTCCAACAACCAAACAGAAATGGGTTTATTTTCCTTAAAAATCACCATCAAATATAAATCAATTTCTACATTTATTTCTTTCTTTGCATCAATCTCAGATCCATGGTTCCAACGAGACCAATTTTGTGAAAATCCATTGAGAATTACTCCATTATGTCTCTCCGAGGAGGTAGCTATTTGAGTTACAAGTTTACTTGGCCTTCACGGGACTAAGAAATTAAATCTCTTGCTAGAAAGGTCATTTAATTTATTTCTTTATTTTCTAATGTTTTCTTCATCCCTTGAAATGATTTTGCATTTAAATTTTGTGGGGCCCATTTTTTATTTTTCATCTTCATTTGCATGTTTATACAAAAGGGGTTTTAATGCTTGATATTATTTATAGCCAGACCAGATCATTGACTCATCAGCCTGATAATCACCTCCTTAAGATTTGCATCGAACTAACCAATTTTCCCTCTACATTAGCTAGCTCCTTCCATTTGTTTTTGAGTCATCCCCTTTTACATTTTCCACGGGTTCAACCTTTGCATGTGTCCATTATTTTATCCTCTCACCACTCAATGTGCTCCTACTTGATACCATGTGAGACCCTCTTGACTCAACTCTATGGGATACATGAAGTCCCTTTTAATTTTCTATGGTAGGTTCCTTGGTGGTTACACCATCAGCTCTTTGAATGTGCACAAGCTCCTTTCCTCCTAATCATCGTTACCACTTGTCCTTCCCCTTTCATTATTGACCGGGCACCTTGCTTTCTCCTTTGACCCACCTCCTCCACATTAGAGAGCTTGGCCAAGTCAATGAGTCTTTCATTTTTTTCAGCACTCCCTTTAGACCCCCAGATTGGTTTCCACGTCACTTCCTCATGTTGTGGATCCAGCCACCCTGTGGTGAACTTAGCTCTTCGTGACCCGTGTCACTTGTGTGCCCACCTTCTTACTCGCTCGAGACTTGGGATTTCACCACTCTTCAGCTCTACATCACATTCCCAAAAAAATTTGACCATCTGTGACTAACCCCATTGACTCGAACCCCATCCACACTAGACCATTGCAAAGATTTTGGGTTTGTTGAGAACACATGTCACATGGGCCATGTGGACCATTTCACCCACCTCCATCCTATCACGGGCATTTTACATTAACGGGCCCATGTCACACAAAAGTTCCATGGACCATCCCAATCATTTATTTCTTCCATCTCCGAAATCCCAACCACTTCGGTGAGTTCTTCACCTGGGGCACGCATGTTCCGAGACATCTAGGTTGAATCCATCCTCATTTGTTGCATTATTTTCTCCATGGACTCGCCATGACTTAGCTCGATCCGGTGGCTTTACTCAAAATGGTCTTGGCTCATCCGTAATTACACCGACTCGTTTCTCAATGATGCATATGCCAAAATTCCTCCACATATTTGATTGGTCAATGGTCTCGAGAATGATTCAATTAGGTCCCCATGTGTTTCAAGAAAACTCATTCGATCAAATTATGCAATGATATGATGGGTCTCGATTCAATATGAGCTCGATAAATGTATGATTTGCACTGGTTAAGCTATGCTATCTCACCTTGCATGTGGCTCTACAAAGAGTGACTATATGTTAATTAATTCATACACCACTAAATCAAATGGTCACCATAGTGAACCACTCACCCAATGTGCAAGATTAAGCTCACCTAATCTCCCACCACAAATAACTTGTTGTGGTCCATTTAGGGCATGTATCCTCCCATAAACAACTTAATGGACACACCCATTAGACAAACCTATGACTTGAGACATGTAACCACTTTAGCCTACATTCGATGGATTTGGTCATAACCCAACCTTTCAATAAAATAGCTCTTTCCTTGATAAAAATAGCTCAATGTGCATAAAAGTAGCTCATTTTTAATTGAATTTTCTTGTTATAATAGTCAACTCACCCATCTTGAAGTAACTTGGTCTCTTAGATGCATAGCTCAAAGCTGCATAAAGGGCTTGTCCCCAAGTCACATGAGCTTGATTTCTAGCATAACCAAAGCTCATCTAAGTTTTGTGAAACCGGCTCGCATGGGGCTTGAAATCAGCTCAACTCCTTAGATCAACTCGATGAGATTACCATAAGCTCATATGTAGAAAAATAGCTCAGTTCTCCATATTTTTTGTTCACGCTATATATAGCTCAAATGGCCAAGATCTCACTTCTATTGCATTTATCATTACAAATGTTAGCTCGGTCTTTCTTCCTCATAATAGCTTGATGGTTTTGGACTAGGTTGAGGGGATTAATTTAGATTTTAGCTTTCCGAGTCAAGGGAATCATCTCGATGATCTTCCTCCAGATCTTAGGCTATTTTTGGGTCCCCTCATTTCTTTTAAACATCTAATGCAACCATTTGAACCATGAGTACTCCAAGGCTTTGTTTAAGATGCTTTGTGGTGTCTTTAGAGTAATATACCTAATTTTATCATTTGTCTTGCAAGGTGGGATTCATGTTTTTCATTCCGAACTGAGTGGAAATCTGAACTCGGACAAGACTAAGAAGAGGAAAACTTCTTGTGGATTAATCTCCAAAACCCCGATTCGCTCTAAGAGCTGAAATTTGTCCTACTTCTTCCAAATGGCTATGAAAACCCATTGGGGAAAACCTACTTTATTATCCAATCTCACACGAGGATGAAATTTCATAACATTTTGGTGACTCACGGGGCCATTTTCCTGCTAAATGGAGTATAAAAAGTTGCTTATATCTATCCATTGGGCATGAGTCTCGTGATCAATATGAGCTGGTCCAAACTTGGAAAAATTGACCCTATAACACTTTGAAATGTGTTACTTGCTTCCGATACTACCCTATGTTGCTTGCATTCTTAACTCTCATAAGAAAATATTGAAATTTATTTTTTGAGAGTAGAAAATTGTTTTAGAACTTAAATTTCATCTTTCAAAAACTACAATTCACAATCTACGAGGTGAAAGATGAACATCATGGAACTCTATTAAGTTTCTCTTTCTTTCTTCTTCTAAATGTTCATTCCTTTCAAAAAAATAATGTGATTGGAGCTGATCATCGGCTACCACTATAGGCTATTAAGGTTGTTGTTATCAAACCTTAGGAGAGCATGAGAAACTCATGTTTGTTGTTTAAACACTAATTGGAGGTTCGGTGAAAACCGAGAACGCCATCTCATCAGTAATACCAAATCTACCCCAATACTAATTTTCTGATTTGAGAAACTTAGCTGCTGATTCAAGGAAGTAAAGTTTTGATGATTTGAAATATGGCTCTTAACCTAATTTTAGTTTCTCTACATTTGTTTGAATTTGAATTTTAACTGTTGCAAGCAACTATGAGCTTCCCTACTACAACAATCTCTCTTTCTTGAAGCATGGTGAACTGTATACAAAGCATACACTAGAAGCAATAGAACATGTGCACCAACACTTAGGAAATTAAAACCTATTCTAACAACAACAACAATGTGCATAAGCACTTGGAGGAATTGAAAATCCTAGACTAATATGTACAAGGGTGAGAAATTCTTCCTTCTAGTAGAAATGTTTGAGATAGATTCCATTGATTGGAATATGTAATTCTTCACCATCTAACTTAGCCAATTAGAAGGAATTGCTACTTTTGCACTCATTGATCACATATCAACCACTCCATATGGCATTGAACTTGGAATGTTTACCTGGTTTTGCATGATCAACATCCCACTTCAACACCAAGTCTCCTTCTTTGAACATCTTGGCTTTAGCTTTCTTGTCAAAGCTCCTCTTGATCAATGTTTGATCTTTCTCCATGGTTTTCATTGCATGCTCCTTGTTTTTTCCAAGTTCCATCATTTTTGCATACTTGATTTCCATGGGTTCAAACTCAGCTAGTTCTAGCTACTTCATGAGTTCTAATGTTGGCAATTCAAGTGATATAGGTAAAGCACTACTTCCTTTCCATATACAAGATTATATGGAGAGCTCCCTTTGACCTCTTGGTGTTATTTTATCATCCCACAAGGCTGATTTGAGCTTTGTATGCTAGGTTCTCTGATTCTCATCAATATTTCTTCTTATGATTCTCAGCAAGTTCTTGTTCATGGATTTTGCTTGGCCATTACCCTAGGGGTAATAGTTAGAAGAAGTGTTGAGATAAATACCATTCTTGATAGCCCATTCAATGATTTTTGTGCTAAGGAATGCCAATGCATTATCTGATATGATAGTGGCAGGGACACCAAACCTCATGACTATCCCCTCATAGAAATCCAAGATGTTGGATTCATTTTCCTCTTGAGTGCCACCGCTTTAGTCCACTTGGTGAAATAGTATATTGTTGTTAGTATCCATTTATGGCCTTGACTTGAATTTTGATTGATAACTCCAATGAATTCCAATCCCCATTGCATGAATGGTTGATCCACTGAGATGGGATGAAGGGGAAGCATTGTTAGCCTCTTCTTTCCTATGAAAAAAAACACACCTTTTACATTTCTTGATCCATGAATAGTAATTACTAAACACCGTAGGCCAATAGTAACTAGCCTTCATGATTTTGAGAGTTGTTACTCACAGGAGAAAAGTGGCCTCCCGCTTCTCCATCATGGAACTCATGCAATACCTTCTCAACCTGATTGGTTGGGACACACCTCAATAACACCCCATTCACATCCTTCTTGAATAAGATGCCATCAATTAGCACATATGGAATGGATTGTAATCTAAAATATCTTCTCTTAGCTTTGTTCCATTCTAGAGGGCACAAACCTATTTGGATATAATGCACCATGTCTTGAGTCTAACATGGAATGGGTACATCATTATCTTTTTGTTCTTAATCATTTGCAGCACCAGGACAGCCTCTTCTTCACCTTCTAACTCAACATGTTGTTTGGAAGTTAGCTATTCACACACACCTTTTTCCATGAACCATCTTAGTCAACTTGATTTCAATGTCATAATCCATCACACAAGTGATCCAACCTTCCCTCTTCTCATTCAAATCCTTGTTTAGGAGAAAATCCTTTACTCCGGACATGAACACTAATAGTTGGATCTTATTGTTCGAGACCAAGTGTCTGAATTTTTTCAAGATCCTAATGACAAAAAGGACATGCTTTTCAATGAAATAATACCTCATTTCGTAATCTTCCAACCTCTAGCTGAAAATGCTATGGGGCTTCTTGAACATTCTTTATTCAATTGTACCAAGATAGCTGAGATTGTATCCGAACCTCCAAAATCATATAACATGAATTCCTTAGAGAAATATGGTTTGATAAGAGTTGGAGCTTGTGATATTGCATGCTTGATATCCTCAAAACTTTCTCTTCCTTCTGCTTTCCACTTGAATGCAAGACTCTTCTTCAACATCATTGTTAATGGCTTCAAAGAGTGGAAATATCATGCACAAATCTACTGGACAAATTTTATCCTTCCCAAGAAGCTTTGGAGATATTTCTTGTGACTTGGCAATGGAAAAGTTTGATGGCTTCAAATCTCTCGGGATCAATTGTCAATCCTTCATTTGAAACAATATGGCCCAAAATTTTCCTTCATGTGCCAAGAATACACATTTTTTGGATTCAAAGACACTTTGAATCTCTTACACCTTTGAAACACTTACCTGAGGTGAAAGAGGTGGTATTCTTTAGAGAAGATGGTGAAAGGTAAATAAGCACTATCTTGTTGATTATCCCCTTAAATTCCATATCCATTATTTACTAAAATGTTTCTCTGACATTTGACAGTCCAAATGGCATATTCTTGTAGGCATACGTGCCTCATTTGGTGGTGAAGGTTGTCTTGAACTGATCTTCTTCCTTCAGTGTTATTTTATTATATCCTGAGTAGCCATCAAGAAATGAAAACCTTCCGAACAAGCTACTACTTGCAGGATTTTTTCCATTGATGGAAGTGGATAATGATCCTTGAGCGAAGCTCTATTAAAATCATGGAAATCCACATACAGTCTAATTTATCCATTTCTCTTCCTCACCGGCACCAAGTTTGCAACCGAATTTGAATATTTAATAGGGAATATGATTCTAGCCTCAATCAACTTATTCAAATATTTCCTCATGAGAGGTTCAATGTGAGGATTCAGCAATCTTTGCTTCTTCCTGATGGGCTTAGATTCTGGATCTAGTTCAATAGTATGTTGAGCTAGTTTTGGATTGAAACCTTTTAAATCTTTATAGTTCCAAGAAAAGATATTGAGAAACTCTTGGAAAAGTTAAACAAAATCATATTTATCTTTTTGAGTACTTACTTTGCCAATCTACAATATCTTGCCTTCACCTACTAAAATAGGATTTGAATCTTCACCCTTCACCTGAATGTTTTCCTTCTCTTTCTGAAACTGATCATTAGAATTAAAGATAGATTCCAAAGTCACAAGGCCCTTCGGTAATTTTTTAGTTCCCAACTACACCACTTCGTCACCATATTGTTTCTCTAACTTATCCTAGTTTCTAATAGAGAACTCAGCTTCTTCTTATAGAGAATTGACAATTTTTGATAACTTTCAAAGACTTGCCAACTTGTATTGTTGTCCGGGACAACTAGTCTCACGACCACTTTGATATGAGGATGGTTTTCTCACTTTTGATACTTTCAACTACATCAAATTCTTCCCCGATTGCTACAATTATGTTCGCTTCCTCATTCTTCTTTCTCGGGATGGAATTGATGTTAAAAGCTTCAAAATATTCAATAAGGTCCCATACTTGATTCTTTTAATTCTTCAAAAGATCATTCTTAGCATCATTTTTTCCTTTTACTTGGTTCACAATCAGCTCACTATCCCCAAACACTTGCAAGTTCTTAATACCTCTCTTTCTTTCCCAATGCAATTTGTGAATCAAGGCTTCATACAGTTAGTTGTCTTGATTTAGCAAGAAAACTAAAAACGGAAAGTTGAGTAATATTTTGTACCTTGTGGTGAAACAAGCATGGCTCCTCCTCTAGTACCTTGTCTACTCCTAGATCCATCAAATAAAATATACCATACCTCATTATCATATTTAGTATCTGGCTTGGTTATACTAGGAAGTGGTGAATTTTCTTTGTGCAAGCAATATACCCCTAATTTAGCTTCTTCCATTTCCTTATAAGGGTCAAAAGCATTCCTTTTGTTGGCCCAATTAGCAAGAGTTAAGTCTGAGAATGCTTCCGATTTTTGGTATATGCTTCATAAGTGCTTGGGAAATCTTCTTGATCAAATGTTGAACAATTTTCATTGATTATATTCAGTGTATGAGGCTCAATGTGGAAATTTGTAATTGGTTCGAACCTGATTGTAGCCTTATCTCCATACGTTATTCTAAATAACATGTGTGACCAATCAGCAGACAAGTAACCTCTAATTTTAGTGGTGAAGTCTCTTGACAAACATAATGCAAAGAGTGGTAGCAAGTATATAATTGATACATCTTGCAAGACGGACACATTGGGACATTCATGCAATGTGAGGCTCAATCCTTTGATTACTCTAAATATTATTACTGATGTCCCATCCAATTACACTACACCCTTATAAATGACTTCATATTGAGGCCCACTAATCAACTATTTGTTTCATCATGACAAAGCAACTTGCTCTCGAATCAATCATGTAATTGTGGACAAGATTATTTCCAATAATCAAAGATATATAAAATGGAGGGGGCTTCATGTTTTTACCTTGTTGACCTCCTTCATTTCCTCCCTGTTGGGATGCATTGGTAAGCACTTTCTCTTGTTCTTTGGATGGCTGATTAGATGTGGACCAATTTTCCATGGTAGCTTGTAATAGATTTCTTTGGCCGAGAAAGCTAATGACTCCCACATTGAAATGTTCACATTCATTTTCTTCATTTGCTCAAGAATATTGAATGGGGATGAGATATCTTTCTACTGCCCTTTACCTTACATAGTCTTCTCTTGCACATGAGTTGTTACAACCGATGCTTGAGTTGGTCTCAGAAGGTGGTTTTGGCTAACTTTACACATTCGAGTCTAAATTTTGACGCTAACACCTTGTGGAGTAATAGAGGATTGTGAATCATTTTAATTAGATGATTTTCCCTCTCCAATATTCCTCTTCTTAGATCATGTATTGGCTGCCACACTTGAAGAAGTGACCTGATTTATACCACAAAAAAATTCAAATTTCCAATTGACAAGTGTGGTCTCATTCTAAGGTGCCTCTTGGGTGGTTTCCTGCCACTGATTTTTTTCTTAGCTTGTCTTTTTCCACGCCCATTGTTGTCACCATAAGAGATTGATTCAAGGCACCTTTGAAACACATTTAATGGTTATGGGGTTGATTACATGGGAAGTCCCAGTTATACTCTTGAGCTATGTTATTTTGTACTAGTATCATGGCTCTAGACGTAGGATACAACATTAGGATTGTAAGGTTGAAACGGCTATCGGCAGGAGGTTTTACTTGGTTCGATTTGCAACTTGAGTAGGTGGCTTATTATGATAATACAGAGGTCTCTTGGGTTGGGTTTGAGGCTGATGTGACCTAAAATTTTGATACTTATGCTCTTAATTGTCACCAACTCATTATCTAAGTTTTGAAACTATTTCATGACTTCTTAGAGCTCATTTTAGGTACTAAATAATGAGGTAGAGGCTTCAGGAAAGTTCTAATTTTTTGGGGAAGGAATAGGAGCTAATGTAGGTACTTGGCTAGTGCTTGGATTTCCTAACCCTGGATAAAGCAACATGGGTGGCCTAGGTGCAAGTTTACCATCTTAAATCATACATTTTTCAGCTCTAATAGCAACATTATAAGCTATGGGTAAAGTTGTACCTCCCATGGATTGTATCATCATTGCAATATCAGAATTTAGAGATTTTAGGAAGTAGAGAAAGGAACCTTCATCTATTGGTCTCACAACAAGCGGAATTCTATCCCATGTCCTTTAAAACCTGAAGTTGAAATCAACCATCTTCTCATTTGGTGCTCTCTTGATTTTGGTTAGTTGTTTTAACAGAGACAAGTTGTCTACCTTCTCTCCAAATTGACCACAAAGAGCTGTGCACAACTAATCCTAATTTTGAATTGATCTTGTTGGCAATCTTCTAAACCATTATAAAGCTTTTCCTTTGAAAGAATAATCCAATAATTTAATAGCCACATCCATTTCATTAACTTCATGTATAGCACAAAAATTTGCAATGTCTTGAATGTGATCAATCGGAGTTGTATGGTTTTCTCTAGTGAAATATGGAATGTTCTTCAATGTTGTAACTGGAATTGGATTTTGTGCATTGAGAGCAAGTGGGATGCTTCCCGTGAAGTTGACATAGGGATTTGGTGGCCCTTGTAGTGGTTTTTGTTGTAGATGTGCCATTATAATTGGTCTAAGAAATTTGGTTGATTGAATGAAAGGCATACCAGGTGGAGGTGTTGATAGTGTTATATTCGGTGGAGATGGAGACCTTTGAGCTCTTCTTCCCCTTCTTCCTCTACCTAGAGATAGCTACAAGTATTCAAAGATTCCTTCCTCTCTAGTTCTTGACCTTGTTTAAATTCTTCTCATAAATTTTCCAAGTTTGGGCTGCTAAAACCAGTGAATTCTTCCTTTTGGATTCCCTAAATGTGCAATTTCAAAGATTATTACAAGTTGGAATATTACAAGTGCACACCATTCTTCTTGCAATTAAAATGAAAACTTATTTTTTGTCCCACCAAGCATGCCAAAACTGTTATCATAAAATCACAACACCCTCCAATTTTCACAAGTGTGTGTGTGTGTGTGTTCTTGAGCTCATGGTGTGACTTGCTAACATGGGTATTATCTCCAAGTTGTGGGATTTGCTACTTGAGATAGACCTCAAGAGAAAGTTAGTTCTTCTTCCTAATCAAATGCAAACTGACTCTACTGAAATGAAGCTACTGAGTATCTCTATCCTACAATTTCTAAGGGATGAGGGAGAGATAAATAACATGCAAATGAAGGAAAACTACACTACAGAGGTGGTGCACCAAAAGAAGGGTAAGAGAATAATCCCCAATGTGTGAAAATGGAGGCAAAATGTAGATTTGAGAGGGTGATAATAGTTCTCCATAGTCTAACAACAACCTTTACAACACATTTACATGCATACACAATAATAATAGATCCCTGTAAGAGCATAGAGTAGACACAAACATCTACAATAATATTAGAGAGGCAAAGAGAATGCAAACAAACATAGCAAGGGAAGATACATCCACAACTTGCATCTATTTCTTCATTAATATGCACAATCCAAAATATTATAAAATAAAGGCTTGGATCACCATACAAGGAGTCCACAATAAAGTCCTATAATACATTAGCTTCACAAAACCAAAATGACAGAGTTTTTCTACTCAAACTATCTTGTTTTATAATGAGCCCAAAACTTCAATTTATATAA
Source organism: Taxus wallichiana var. yunnanensis (assembly GCA_018340775.1). Taxonomy (NCBI): domain Eukaryota; kingdom Viridiplantae; phylum Streptophyta; class Pinopsida; order Cupressales; family Taxaceae; genus Taxus; species Taxus wallichiana. The sequence goes on from CM031240.1 coordinate 204,495,929, forward strand.
TTTTGAGAGGAGAGAGAGAGGGGATGTAATTCCCAAAATTCACTTTCACACCAATTTAAATTCATAATAAATTAGTGTGTTTGGTTGTTTTGGATCTGTAAAATAAATCTCAAGGTTTTTCGTAACCGCAAAGAATGAAGGAATGATTTCCCATGCTCATTGATTGCTCTTCTAACCTCTTTCCAACAACCAAATAGAACTGGGTTCGTTTTCCTTAAAACTCACCATAAAATCTAAATCAATTTCTACAATTATTTACTTCTTTGCATCAGGCTTAGAGCCACAATTCCAACAAGACTGATTTTGTGAAAATCAATTGAGAATTGCTCCATTTATGGCACTCTAAGTGCGGGTAACTATTTTGAGTTGTACAGTGTACTTGGCCTTCATGGGACCGAGAAAATAAATCTCTTTCTGGAAAGGTCATTTAATTTATTTCATTATTTTCTAATGTTTTCTTCATCCCTTGAAATTATTTTCCATTTAAATTTTTGTGGGGCCCATATTTTATTTTTCGTCTTCATTTACATGTTTATATAAAAAGGGGTTTTAATGCTTGACATTATTTATAGCTAGCTCAGATCGACTTGTCGAGTGGCAATGACCTCCTTGGGCTTTGCATTGGCACCTACCAATATTCCCTCTAAATTATTGATCTCCTACATTTTGTTTCCGAGTCATCACCTTTTACGTTTTCCCTGAGGTTCAATCTTTACGTGCATCCATTATTTTATCCTCTCGTCGGCTCGACGTTCTCCTACTTTATGCCACATGAGACCCTCCCGACTCGACTCCATGGGATTTATCGAGTCCCTTTTATTTTTCTATGGTAGGTTCCTTGGTGCTTACACTGCTAGCTCTTTTAAATGTGCACCAAGCACCTTTCCTCCTAATCATCCGTTGTTGACTCATCCTTTCCCTTTCATTGCTGACCTAACTCCTTGCTTACTCCTTTAACCCACCTCATCCACGTTGGCAAGCTTGGACATGTCGACGAGCCTTTCATTTTTTTAGTGCTCCCTTATACCCCCAACTTGATTTCCACGTCACCGCCTCATATTACAGATCCAGCCACCCTGCGATGAACTTAGCTCTTCACGGCCCATGCCTCTTGTGTGTCCACCTTGACTCACTTTGCAACTCAGGATTTCCACACTTTTTGGCTGCGCATCGGGTTCCCAAAACTCATTGATTGTTCACACAAAGTCTTTAAATCGACCCCCATCCACACTAGACCATTGTGGAAATGTTGGGTTTGTCGAGCATGCATGTCATATGGGCCATGTGGGCCATTTCCACCCATTATACCCACCTTCATCCTATTGTAGGAATTTAAACATTAATGGGCCCATGCTGCACAAAATTTTCATGGACCTTCCCGACCATTTATTTTCACCATCTCGCAAGCCCAACCACTTCGGTGAGTTTGGCACCTGCGGCACATGTGTTCCGGGACATCCGGGCCAAATCCATCTATATGTGCCTCAATGTTTTCTCCATGGACTCGGACTTAGCTTGATCCGGTGGCTTTACTTGAAAATGGTATGACTCATCTATAATTGAACTCGATCAGTTCCTTATTGATGCATACACATAACTTCCTCCACAAGGTCAACTATTCAATGGTCTAAGAATGATTCAATTAGGTCCATGGTGTTTCAAGAAAACTCATTCGATCAAACTTTGCAATGATACGTTGGGGCTCATTTCAAGATGAGATCGATGAATGCATGGTTTATGTTGGTTAAGCTATATGTGCTCACCTTCCATGTGGCTCTACGAAGATTGACTATGTGTTAATTCATTCATGCACTATGAACCAAATGGTCACCATAGTGAACCACTCGACCCAATGCGTAAGATTAAGTTTGGTCTTATCTCCCACCACGAAGAACTTATTATGGTCCATTTGGGACGTGGCTCCTCCCATAAACAACTCAACGGACATGCCCTTTAGACCATCCTATGCCTTAAGACATGTAACCACCATAGCACTGGATTCGATGGATTTGGTCACAACCCGACCTTTCAATAAAATAGCCCACTCCTTGATAAAAATAGCTCCATGTGCATAAAATTATCTCAGTTTTCATTGGCATGGCTTTTATAACAATAAGCTCACCCATCTTGAAGTAACTTTGGTATCTTAAATACATAGCTCAAAGCACAAATAAGGGTCTTGGTCCTTAGTCACATGAGTATGATTTCTAGCATAACCATCTCATCCAATTTTTGCAAGTGGCTCATCGGGGCTTCATCTCGGCTTGAATCCCTAGATCAACTCGATGAGATGAGATTAACACAAGCTCGGTATGCATAAAAATAGCTCAGTTCTCCATATAGCTTGCTCATGCTTATATAGCTCAGTCAAGAGCTCACTCTATGCATTTCTCATATCACCCGATAGCTCGTTCTTTCTTCCTCACAATAGCTCGATGAGCATACTAGGTCGAGGGGCTTAATTTAGATTTCAGCTCACTAAGTCAAGGGAATCAACTGAGTGAGCTTCCTTCCAAAGCTTAGGCTATTTTTGGGTTACCTCATTTCTTTTAAACATCCAATGCAACCCTTTGAACCCCGAGTGCTCGAGGCTTTCTGAAGATGCTTTAGGGTGTCTTCAAAGTAATATACCTAATTTTAGTGTTTGTCTTATAAGTTGGGCTTCATGTTTTTAATTTCAAAATAAGTGGAAATTTGAACTCATACAAGACCAAGCGAAGGAAAAATTCCTCCTACAACCCTGATTCTTCCCTGAGAGATGAAATTTTTCCATTTCTTCCGAATGGCCATGGAAATCCCTTGGGGGTAAACCTACTTTATTACCCAATCTCACCCAAGAGTGAAATTGGATAACAACTTCTCTTATGCTCATCACACTTTTTAAAGTAGCAAGCAATAACTAGATGTAAAAATGTAGTAGAATGGTAGATGGAATAGAATAGAAGCCACTCCTATGCTTGTGTGATGTATATGAACCACCTTGTCCTTTGTGATGGAGCTAAATGTATACAAATGATCTCCAAATTCCTTAGATGAAAGCAACCCTAGGTGGATGATGGTAGTGACTATTTATTGGTCCCTCATTATGGTCTTATAACTTTATATTAACCGAGGAACATCTCAGTAGAGTGCCCATGGGTGTGATGATTGCAAGCTTTGATCACTTTATTAATCTCAATCAATCAACCATTGCGAGAGAAGAATATTTATAGATATTGCACATCCAAATACACGAGGAGAATAAGTTGCACAGTGCGACCAAATGCCAAAATGAATAAGCTTCCAATAACATCAGGAAGCAGCAATTAGATAAAAACAAATATATTGTTTAAAACAATATAACAGTATGTATAAAAGACAAATATGGTTGATTAACCATATAACAAAATAACTATTATTATTTAATTAATAAAATTAATTAAATAACTGAACTATGCATAATTAATATTTAGGATAATAATATTTTATCCTAACATTCCCCCCCTTAATTGTGCATTGTCTGAAGAGATGAGGAGAGAAATGCTCTGAACAACTCGAACTTGTCACGTGCAAGTGACTTTGTGAAAATATCTGCTCGTTGTTGTTCGAGTTGGACAAAATTGAAATTTGGATGTTGTGCTTGACACATGTTCACGTATGAAATGAACTGAACCTCAATGTGTTTTGTTCTCGTGAAAAACTGGATTGCGAACAAGTTTGAGAACACCTTCATTGTCTACATACATGGTAGTAGGTTTGTCCTGTGGTATTCCAAGTCCTTCCAGTATGCGACGTAGCCAAATCGCTTCACGAGACGGCTTCTCTGCTGAGAGCGATACTCGGATTACGTGGAAGAAGCGAGAAACAAAGTGTTGTTTCTTACTTCCCCATGATATTGGTCGAGATCCCATAAAGAATACAAATCGGAAGTGGATTTTCTATCATCAATGTTACTGCATGATACGAATCGAATATCCGGTCAAGAAGAAGTTTTCATTCTTCTTGTATTCTAGACCAAGATCACTTGATCCTTTGAGATATCTCAAAATGCACTTTGCTGCTTTCGATGACAAACTTTGGGTTCTGCATGAACTGGATAGATAGCTCACTGCAAAGCTGATATCGGTCTAGTGTAGGTCGAGGTAAATGAGACTCCCAATCATTTGCCGATAGAGAGTGGCACTTACCTCGGGAGATGGATCGAGCGAGATAAGCTGTAATCTGTTCTCCATAGGTGTAGCAATTGGTGTGCGATCCATCATCCTAAACTTCTCGAGCGTTGTCTTGGTATATTTCATCGAGAAACAAAGATGTGATTCTCTTTTCTGCCATACTTCTAGTCGAGACAGTAGTGCATAAGCCGAGATCTGTCATGTCGAATGATCGCTTAAGATCTTTCTTCGTTTCATCAATCATCTTCTTTGAAGCGCCGGTGATGACTAGATCATCGACATAAACAACAACAATCACCATCTCCCCCCCTTGCTTTTTGAGGTAGAGATTGGGATCGTATGGATTTCTGACGAATCCATGTTACGAGATGCTCATCAATCTTGATGTACCATGCCGGGGTGCTGTTTGAGACCATACGAGAGATTTCTGAGTCTGCATACCTTTTCTTCTTGACCAGGTACTACATATCCCTCAGGTTGAGTCATGTAGACTTCTTCTTGTAAATCTCCATTCAGGAAGGCACTTTTTACGTCCATTTGGTGAACTTTCCATCAAGTTGTGTAGCTAGAGCAAAGATCATCGATCATTTTGATCTTATTTGTGGGAGAAAATGTCTCCTCATAGTCGATGCCTTCTTTTTGTGCGTACCCCTTTCTTTCAAGTCTTGCTTTGCACTTGTCCTTTGTCCCATCTACTTTGTACTTAGTTTTGAATATCCATCTGCATCGATGGGTTTCTTCCACTGGTGGAAGATCAACAAGCTGCCAAGTGTTATTCTTCATCAGCGATTGATATTCGAGAATCCATGGCATCTTTCAAGCTTTTGACTATAGGGCTTCTGGGTAGAGGGCTCATCGATTAATAACTCTACTCATCAAAGCAAAGTTAACTTCTTCTCTTGCTTTCTTGTGAGTCCGTGGTCCAGGGGTGGATGTATCTGGTGGAGCATCCAATCTTGCATCTCGTAATGTACTTGTACACCATTTAGGCATACGTTGAACTGTTCCCATGGGTTGTGGTTCTATCTGATCAACACCATCATCCCCATCATCACTTTCATATTATGAGGGAACATTAGCTTCAATTTTTACAATAGGTGAAAAATCTACATCTTGCGAGTCGGAGGAGGAGTCTCTGCTTCCTTCTTCTCGAAAAACTCAACATCTCTGCTGGTGTAGACTTTTTTGGTCTTAGGATCCATCAATCTATACCCAAGAGTCTCTTCACTTGTATCAATGAAGATGAGATTTTGTGACTTCATGTCCAATTTCTTTACATTTCTGTTTGGGTATGTGCATGCTTGCTTTGCACCCGAATACTACGAGGTGCAATGGATGGTTTCCTTTTTGACCATGCTTCTTGTGGTGTAATTCCATCAAGAAGCGGTTGTGGGCTGCTCTGTTTAACAAATAAACTGCTTTGTTGTTTTTTTTGCTTACGCCCAAAATGTCTTTGCAAGTCTAGAATCATCGATCATGCATCGCACCATTTCCATGATAGTATGATTTCTTCTCTCAACAACACCATTTTGCTGCGGTGTGTGTGGAGGAGGCATTTGTCGACAAATCCGTGAGTTTGTAGGTAGTCTCTGAACTCATCATTGGTGAATTCCCCCCCTCGATCTAAGCGGAGAGTTCTGATGTGATGACCAGTTTCTTTCTCAACTGCTACTTTGAACTTTTTGAATGTTTCAAAGGCTTCACTTTTCTTGCGAAGACAAAAAATCCACATTTTTCGTGAATAGTCGTCAACACAAAGCATGAAGTACTGGAACCCAGAATGACTTGGTTGCATCGGACCGCAAAGATCGGTATGAACCAGGTCAAGTTTACCATGAGCTCGAAAAGTACTCTTTTGGAATGAAACTCTGTGTTGTTTTCCTACTAAGTAGTGAGGACACTTGTCTGTATCCTTTTGAAGAGATGGTAGCCCATGTACCATATTACACCGGTGAAGTGTTTCGAGATATTTGAAACTTACATGACCAAATCTCCGATGCCACAACTGGGCTGAGGTGGAGTTTTTAGCCACAAGTGCTTGATCATTTTTGTGAATGAAATCAAGTTGAAACATACGTCCCACATTTGAGGCTTTTGCAATTATTTTCGAGCCTCTGGATTTATCTCGAATCAAACACATTTTCTTGCCGGATTGACTATCAAAGTCAATTTTCAGGTTGTGATCTAGGAGTTGACTGACCAGAAAGAAGATTCTTTGTCAACCCAGGGACATATAGAACATCTGATAGTCTGCATTTGCGTGAACCAAGGGGTAGAGAAATGTTTCCAATCCCCTGAACTGTATATGAAGAATCATCTCCCAACGAAACATGATTTTTCGATGGCGTGTCCCTCATTGAAATAAACAGTCTCTGTGGCCGGTCATGTGTCGAGTGGCTCCCGAATCAACATACCAGACATCACTAGATGACGTGGATGGTTCACTTGATCGAGTAGTGAACAAGAAGTCTTCATTGTCTGATTGTTCTTGTTGCTCAGCAATATTACCTTGTTGGTGGGGTCTTCTTTTCCAGTTCCCCTTTTTCTACCGTGATAGTTGTTTGAATGTCCCTTGTAAGATTGTTGTTGTTGTGGTCCAGAGTTGCTTGATGAACCTTTCTTATAAGTGTTATACCAACAATCTTGTAAGTCATGTCCTCTTTTGCAAATTGGACATCGCTTCTTCTATTGATTGTCCCCATGATACTGATTCTGATGTGGGGACTTCTGATAGGATTTAGGTTTTCCTTTACCTTTTCCTTTCCATTTTTGATGTGAAGACAGTTCCTGCTCCTCTTCATCATCCTTGTTGTGCATTGCTTCCTCTTGTTGCAGTAGGTTTACTAGCTTGTCAAAACTAATTGTCGTATCTGACAAGTTTAGAGTTGTGACAAAAATGTGGTAAGAAGAAGGGAGAGCTCTCAGAACAATGGGAATGAGAGATTCATCTTTGACCTCTTCTCCTAGGGCTAGAAGTGAAGCCCTCAACTCTGTAACTCTTCTTAGGAAAGCTTCGATTTTCTCATTTTGCTTGAACTTCAATGTATGTAACTGACTCTGCAAATTTAGTATGACATTCTTGTTCTTGGCCTCATATATTGTGCTCAGCTTATCCCATGCTTCTTTTTTTGTTGTGGCATCTCGAATGTGGGCTTGCACATCGTCGGACACTCAAACAAGATGATGAGTTTTGCTTTACGATCTGCTCTATCAAGCTATTGTCATTGTTGTGTTGCATCGGTTGGTGATCTGGTTAGAGTACCGATCTGACTGTGAGGCCAAATTTCTTCAAACTCAAGTTGTGTCTTTATTTTTGTCTTCCATGCAGCATAGTTGCTTCCTCTGAGCAATTGTGAATCGGAAGAAAAAAATTTGGGGGCATTGGTGCCCATTTTGTAGAGATCAGCGACGGGGTTTGGCTCTTATCACTCCGGGTATTAGGTCTCCCAATCTATATACCATCGTCGATATCGAACCTTTCTATATACGCGCCCTTCCGATATACCCATCGGTGCGTGGAAGAAGCTCGCCCTTTCTATATACCGGTGATGCGTGAAAGAGGCGTTAACGTACGTGAAAGAATTCAATACGTGGTACCGAGAGGCGATGCTTGATGGGGTGCGTGTGATTATTGACACCGGCTCAAAGAAATATCCTCATACGCGCGCGTAACTTCACTATATACTCGGATAATTTCTCGGTCGGATTTATGTCTTGCGATCGTTCAGGAGCGGATGGGATGGTTCATAGTGTGTGCCTTTGTGACCTTATTACTCCCGTCGATTTATAGGGACGATGCCGAGACGGCGTTGTTGCAGCTATATTAGGCATTAAGTGCGGTAGTAGTCGCATGACGGCTTTACCGTAAGTGCTTCCCGGAGGCCTTTGTATATACCGAAGCAGCTGCGAATGAGATCTAGGATCTCGTGAGTGTTCTGAGAACCAATTTTATTGTTTTTTTATTACAATTACGCGATTTACGAGCGATTACAAAGTTTTGCGATTGACTATGGCAAACTGCAAATTAGTACAATATGCGATGTATATATAATTTACATTGAAAAAAACTATACAATTTGAATGACAGGCAAAAAATTTTAGTTTCGCGGGCCCTGGTGGCCTCCTGAGCCCAATACGACCCAAAATGCTAAAAATTGCAAAAAAGAAGTTGAAGATGCAATTTTTAGATAGGTCTCCCTTTGCAAAAAAATGTCTGAAATGAAAAAACAGACCAGATGGGAGAAATTTTTTTTTTACCCTAACTTAGGGGTTTCTCCGCTAAATTTAGTTAGTTATAACTAAATTCAAAAAATCTGCTAAATTTAGTAGTTTCACCAAAAATTCCGCCAAATTTCAAAAGGTGAGTTTTTGAGTGTTGTTGGTGGGATTTGACCCCCAGACCTCTCACTCCCAAGGCGCATGCAATAACCAACTTGGCCACTTAGGGCGCTTAGTATGGAAATGAACTAATTTGCATTTATTGAGAGGTAAAATCGACTTACCTTTTGGAAATGCGACTTGGTTGAGTAGATGCCACGTGGCTGCATGCGTGGAGGCGATTTAGGGTTGGATTTGCTTGAAAAATGGATCTCCTTCGCTTTTTTTGTTTGGCTTTGTATAGCTTATATTTTCCTTTTTTGCTTTTTTTTCGCTCCTTCCTTTTTTTTTTTTTTTTGTTTTTTTTTGTTTTCTTTGATTCTTGATTGATCGATCACTATTTGTTTTGTTTTGTGTAGGATGCGTGTGAGGTGGGTTTTTACACTTCCACCAATTTTTTTGTTTTTTGTGTGCGAGTTTTGAGGCATCTTTTGCAGGCTTTGGCCGCCTTTTTTTTTTTTTTCTTCCTTTGTGCAGGTGCGTGCGTGAGTCCCGGCGTGTGGATTTGGAAAGAATGAGGTCGCTTTTGCTCAAAAATACGTTTTTTCTTTGTGCAGGTCCCTGTGGAGTCGAGTGGACGTCTTAGCACTTTTTTTTTTTTTTTTTTTATACTCATCCAAATGTAGATGACATAAGAGATGAATGCATTTGAAGTAGATATTAGTCCGCAAGAGCAATACACAGAGTCACATCTCCCTCTATTCGAATGAAAGTGAACTCAATGAATCAGATCACAGACCAGACCACAGATTTATACTGTACTGGATCTTCACGGCTTAAATCAAGTAGAATGCACACGAGATAAATTGTAACAAATTACCTGGTAGACTTCTATAGTTGACACACGGATTACAGGTGAATGGAGTAAATGGACATAGGCTTTTTATTGAGAGGGAATTTGCTTGATTGTTTCTCTTCTTTTTTTTTTATTGATTGTGTCTTTGTGCGAGATGCGTGGAAGACTCCTCTCGAGTCAGGGGGTTTCCACGCCTCCTTCAATCTACTGCCCCTCTGAGTCTGCGCTTTATTATGGAGTCCTTCTTCTCTCACGGCCCCAAATATTTTATAAAAAGCAATATTTGCACTGCTGCAAATTTTGCACAGTCTTTGAGTGCACCGGTGAAAAAAAAATTGCCTTCAAGCACTGGAAGGAACGAGGGGAGGATGGGGGAGGCGGGGATGGGAAATTTGGGAGTTTGCACGAGGCTGCACGGGCTCTCAAATGCTGCAAACACTTCTCAATCTCCTCTCTCTCTCTCTCTCTCTCAGAGGTTTCTCTCTCTCACACCCTCTGAGGTCGATCAGATTCTCGCTCGGTACCAAATGATGATTGAAAAACACACGAGGAGGGACGAGAAGCTTTGATCAATTTATTAATCTCAATCGATCAACCATTACGAGAGAATGGGCTGCAATATTTATAGATATTAATTGACCAAATACATATTTAGGAGAATAATTTTGCTAGAGTGCGACCAAATGCCAAAATGAATAAGCTTCGATAACAAGGAAGGTAAGATGGCAAAAGACAGGGGTTAATTAGATAAAAACAAATATATTGTTTAAAACAATATAACATGTATGTATAAAAAGACAAATATGGTTGATTAACCATATAACAAAATAACTATTATTATTTAATTAATAAAATTAATTAAATAATCCTGAACTATGCATAATTAATATTTAGGATAATAAATCTATGGTCCGATCAATAAACAAGTTCACCAAATGATTTAATGAAATTTAAATCTAATGTAAGGACATTATTGATCAAATAAATATAACAATAATATACAATATATAGCTAAATAAGTACAATCAATAACGATAGATATGGTCTATAGAATGACTCATCTTGCCTCCTTTGGTCTACCATGATTTTTCCTAATGAAAATTTTTAAAAGGTGAATCTGGTTTGTGTAAGCTATATTTTAGAATATAGAATGTAACAATCGTATGGACAAAAGCACATGGGAGAGGATATGACCTCATGAGCACTAACATATGTTTTGGGAACTAGCATCCACAGAGTATCTTTGATCTTGGTTCTTCGTATGTAATTTCTTATCACCTTTAGTTTGTTGTAGGTCATGTCAATTTTTTTTTTCTGCTATTTTTTTCACACATGTACTTGAAAACCAAACCCTAGATACCTACAAAATATTTAAGCACACATTAGATAGAATAAAAAAATGCATATGAGAGAGTCATACTAACCTCGATGATCACCCCGATGTGATCTTGTTGTCGATCACCGCACTACATTTTAGACTCCATGTATTTATTTTGGTTTTGATAGGAATTGTGTCACTTGAGCTAGGATTCCCTAGTGTCGGTTGTACAAATAATAATGGCCTACAACTAATTTTTTCCAATGCAAAAATGTGTGGTATGGAATTTATAATATCATCCCCTATGCAGTGAATAATGCATACCAAAATACATTCCCTTGTGTTTTTATTTTGTATGTGGTAGATATAGAAATGATATCCCAATTTCCCTTTAGAATAGTTATTAGTGTGTGTGTGTGTGTGTGTGTGTGTGTGTGTGTGTGTGTGTGTGTGTGTGTGTGTGTGTGTGTGTGTGTGTGTGTGTGAGTTCTTAGAATGAATTTCTACATATAGTGACACGAAAACTCTAACCTAGGTCATAAAAAGGGACCAAGAAAAACCCATAGCCAAAGAAAAACTAAAAATTATAAAGTAAAGTGAAGAGGAAAAAAAAATCAAAAGGGCATTAGCACACAGGCACTACTTTCCTATCTAGGCGGTGTTGTCTTACAGCAAGAAAACAAAAACTAAAAAAAACAAAAACTAAAAAATTATAAAGTAAAGTGAAGAGGAAAAAAAAAAATCAAAAGGGCATTAGCACCTGGGCACTACTTTCCTATCTAGGTGGTGTTGTCTTACAGCAAGAAAACAAAAACTAAACGAAATACGAGAACAAGGATCCTTGTGACTCGATTTAAAAATATGTAGCTTTAAGATCAAATACGTGAGCATAGTCAATCAAAAGCAATACAAGGACCAAATAGTTGTCACCAATTCCTAGTTTCTATACTTAAAACATGTATATAACAACATACTAAAGGAGTTATGTAATAGTAATAAATGCATAGTTTATTTACTACAATTGGTTACATGGGGCACACAGTTAGGGAATATCAAGGCACCGAACAAAATTACAACCACTTAATGTAATTTATGAATCAATAATATTTATAAGAGTGTTCTTTACAACCAATCAATCTAATGATTACATGGAGCATTCAATTATGGAATATTGAGACCACTAAACATAGTTTTGATAACCCAATGTTAGTGTAGACTCAATGTGACCTATTTGAGTGGTCCATGCAACTAATGCATCAATTACTTATATGGGTAATATAATTAGTGCATATTGATCCAAATTAACAAAAATTACAAAAACTAATTTGAATTCACTTGATATTCTCTATTTGAGTGCCCTATGTAATCAATCGATTGATGGTTGTATGGGGTGCACAAGAAGGGTACTTCACCCCCAAACATAAGCTGTGACAACTCAATGTCATTTTATTTGATATTCATATTTAATTACCTTATGTAACCAATCTCTCAATTTTTAACATTCGCAAACAATATTGGGCATATTGAGCCCCTAGACCTAATTGAAACATATAATGTCATTTCAAATTAGATGTGCCCTAATTGAGATCCCTATGAAACCAATTGAGTGAGGCACTTTATTGTTTAATATCAATCCCCCTAAATATATTTACTATTTAAATGTATGTCATCTTGTACTCAATATGTCCTATATGAGTTCCTTTTACTACCATTCAATCCATAAAATGAAAGGGTCACTCGATTAGGGAATATCTAGCCCTCTAAACCTATTGTTGATATCCCAATGTTAATTCAAATTATGTTTACATTATTTTAGTTAATTATATAACTAATTACTCGATTGGTTACACACATTGCACAATTATGGAATATAAGGCCTCTTAAACCTAATTATAATAAGTTATTGTCATTTTAGAGTCAACATGCCCTAATTGAGTGCCCCATGCAATTATTCACTTAATCAATTACATGGTAGACTCAATTATGGCATATAAATCTCATTAAAGATAATTATAATAGCATATCATAATATTAGGCTTGATATCCATGTATGAAATCCACATACAACTAATTGATCCATTACTTCTTGTAAATGTAATATTTATGGTTTAATAAAATTTAGGTTGATTACATTATGTAAAGATGAAACAATAACATAATATAGTAAATAATAATAAACATGTACATATCATAAATCGTATCCAAATAAAAATAGAAATTGCAATAACAAAGTTGAGATAAATAATGAAGCACAAATTAGGGTTACGAGAGGATTACTCCAAGTTTAGAAAGTGTTAGGGTTGTAGCGATCTAAAGTGTGAAAGAGGGTTGTGAAGAGAATCGATTTTCCCTAAAATTATTTGGATTAAAATTGTGCAAGGATGAATTTGTTTGTCTCATAAAAAGTATTACGAGTAGCTTTCTCATATATGGATGGACTTGTCCTCTTGTAATTTAATATATATTCTATATATCCATAGGAATGTGTGTGTGTGTGTGTGTGTGTGTGTGTGTGTGTGTGTGTGTGTGTGTGTGTGTGGGTGTGTATGTATATGTATAAAGATATATACACCTATATATATACATACATACGTACGTACGTACGTATGTATGTACGTACACACACACACACACACACACACAGACACACACACACACACACACACACGTGTGTGTGTGTGTGTGTTTTGGATTTAATGGCATATTGATCAGTCATTAGACCACTTAAGTTATGTGTAATGGATCTTGGTTTGGTTGATCTCATGAAAATATTTAATGGAATGGTGTGAGGTGGATATTTGACCCACCATGCAAGATATATGTTTTGTAAATTTTATCAAACTTAAGTTTTAAACCTAAGTTGCATGTTGGTAACGGATTTCATTGGGGTCTATAGTTTTATTGGGTGGTCGTAAAGCCACAACATGGCATGGAATTTAAGAATATGGTGAGAATTTATTGTTGGTAGACTCCTTGGAAACCATTAGCTTCCTTGAGAAGCTAATTCATGCATGTAGACGCATTGTTTCATTTTCATTTTTTTGTTTTTGGGAGATCGGTTATGGGACGTAGATGGAGTTTTTGGGGGAAGTCTATCTCGGTGATCAGAATTTCATGTAAGCTATTGTTGTTATCATTGGTTATCATGCAATTTTTAGTGGATAAATACGTTTTTGAAAGAAAACGTATTGTTTGGAGTTTGAACTTGGAAGATTGCAGAGAAATGGGTGGATAAATACTTAGGCATGGGTTTTTCTACTCTTACTCTTTGTTGTTATTTTAATGATAAAATAAAATACGGTTTGGGTTGGATTATTGTGGGAAATATTGAAATGACTACATTTTTTTTTAGGCTATTTTGAGGAATTTGGAAATGAATATGTTTTAGGTTTTTTCATTACGTGAAATTTGGAAAAGGACTACGTTTTTTTTTCTTGGTTACTATGAGAAATCTGAAAAATAATATGTTTTTGTCTTGGTTTACAATGAGATAGTTTGTGAAATAAAAATGATTTTGATAATTTTATATAGCTCCTTTTAGAGCATTGTTGTTATTGTTCCTTCTTTGAATATGTTTTTGGATTTTGGTTATTATGATTTGGAAAATAAAAGGAAGTTTTCCCTAGCTCTTTTTAGAGCATTTTTATTATTATTTTGAATCTGTTTGGTTGGGATTATTGTGTGAAATCTAGAAAAATATAATGGGAGATTGTAGGAAGTGAAAACAAACTAGTTAAGTTAAATAGCTATTTCCTTGAGCATTATTGTTATCATTTAATTTTATAGCTCTTTCTTAGAGCATTGTTGTTATCATTCTTTTGTTTGATATGAATAAATGGTAATACCCTACTAAGTTCATAGATTAAATAGGTTTTACATTTTTTTTTTCAACAGATTTGGTTTTCAGGAAAATTTTGGTTTTATATAGTATGGATTGGTTGTTGTTTCATATTATTTTCTCTCTCATGGATGCATTGAGTTAATCAATTATATTTTTTTGTGGGTTTTAAACTTGGGTAAAACAACTCTAGGGAGTTATGGGTTTATTTTTTTTCATTTGTTTCTATTTTGGAACAGTTAAATGGTTTCATTCCTAAACTGGAAGTATTTTGTTAATTGGAAACTTGAGAAGATGAAGGTTTTAGAAAACGTAAATTGTCTAATTTTTAGTTGATTGTTTCTTCAATTTTAAATATGGAAATGAAGTAATAGTAGTCAAATCCATTGATCAAGTAACTATAGTGATAGAAATGACCTCTTCATTTTGTATTTACATGATTTTAGTTAGGACAGTTTGGGGCTATTATTGTTAATATACATGTCAAATGGCTTGATTTTATGATAATTAAGCAATGATTTTTTGAGTTAGTTTGGAAAATATTAGGAAGGAATAAAATTTATGTTGTCTGCCATTAATTGTTTCTGATAGGTGCAATTCAATTGATGGTTATTTGTTATTATTGATGTACTCCTTCTCCCTTCTTAGGACTCAATATTTTAGTTATCTTCTATTACAATTAAATGAGTCCTTATGCGGGATTGTATATGTTCTTGTAAACAACGATATATGTATGTATGTATGTATAGTCAACTCTACTAAAATGTGAGTTGTTAGATATATCATGGTAGTTATTATCATTTATATTATGAACTTTCTAGTTGTCATTAACAACATGAAAGTTGGAAAATATTGTGAGTTATTACATATTTAATTATTTTTGTGATGTAGTATATGACCCATTATTGTCTAAATGTCTAAGTCATGTTGGTTGGTTGTATACAGTAATAGTTGACACAATGTTTTTATTTAATTAGAGGTTTCATTAAGATATGTTTCTAAGGTAGATTTCATAATAGAAGTTATAGTGTTATGATTATAATAATAATAATCTTAGCCAATCTCTTATTTTGTTATTTCATTATAATTACATCATATAATAAGAGTATGTGAACTCATAGCCAGTTCTTATGAATTGACCCATATCTATCTCTCTCCTACAATTTTGTAGGAAATGTTGCATACTTGAATTAATTGCTTAGATTAGAATCTGTGATTGTTTTGATGTTTTGAGTTTATTTGGAAATAAATCCAAAAGGATTCTTTGTAATCAATTTGTGTAAGTGATTGAAATATCATCACATCTTAAAAAGGGAATTATGGCCCAATGTATTATTCTTGTTGATTGTTGTAAATCATTATTAATGATGATTGGGATATTTATCCCTTATTTGTAATTTGGTCATATGAATTGTCTTACTTGAACTGAAAATGTAGATATTATACTTATAAATTTGATTACTTAATTAAGATGATAGTATCTTATGTTATGTGATTATTTTTAATTTCATTAATTCATATAGAATAATCAAAGTATAATGTATATCAATAGATATACCTAAAGGAAACATAGAAAACAAAATAAATATATTTAAAGTAATTTATAGTAATAATGGATTAATCATGAAGAGTAAATGAACTTAAATGAATCGATATATAAAAATGAATGATTAAAATGCACCTAACAAAAGTTTCTAAGTTGTTAAGAGTACGAAAAGAGGAACTAATATAAGTTAGTAACTCGTGGAGTTATTATGACCTCTTTTGGAAACCTATTAGTATTCTGAAAATATACTTTATAAATAACTTGCTAAAAGAATCTTATCTTCGTGCCAACTTAGGATGGCTACGGGAAGGGTAGTGAGGACGTAATGATGGGTAATCATTACATGGTCACTATGTTTCCCATAAGAATCCTAAGATGGTATGGATGGGATTATTTTCATTTAGGAAATGATCTAGTAATGGACTCTCCCTCTTCTTAACTAATTCACCTTCTTAAACAACAAGAAATCCATATAACTATATTGATATGGTTATGTGGTGACAAAAGATGAGTTTTGTAGGCTAGCATGTGGTCTCAAAACTAAGCATGCAAAGAAATGGCTGAAACTTTGGCCAAAGGAATGTATTAAATTACTACATTGCCTAATCACCAATCCCCTAAACTATCAATTTCAGATACCAGATGGAAGCTTCATTAATGTCTTCCAAGTAGGAACTTAGGAGATGCGCATAGTTCTCATAACCTGTAAAATGTTAAACCAAGTATACAAAGTATACACACTCGGTTAGAGTGACTTAAGGGAGATCATGGAGATTTGGGTATGCCCTTGCATCTAAAAATGGTTATTGTATGTTATCAGATAGATTATGAATAATTTAATTATGCTAGATTATTTAGCAGTAAGCTAAATAAGTAATGTTAAACATTGGTATCATTAATTGTACATTAAGTGTATGTTTTAAAAAAAGACCCTTAATTTGGATGATCATAACATGGGTGTTAGAATTCTCTTGTCCCTATTCAACATCATTAAGGAGATCCTTTAGGCCAAGAAAAAGGGAAAATCCTTCTCTTAAAAGGTCTTCAAAATAAAAAATCTTGAAGGTCATTGAATTAGTGTCTCATGCCAAGGAAAAGATCCAAAAGGTCTAGACCATGAAGGAGGTCTCAAAGTCAATCATTATTTCTCAAACAATCCTTCTAGAAAAACTCTTAATCTCTTTAGAAATCCCATTATTGACCTTAACAAACTTGATGGGGACTACAAAGTATGTAAGGATGCATTAAAAACCTCTTAATAAAATCTTTCACAATAAACCCTAGGGATTCCAAAGGGACTAGTTGTAAAGGTAGAGTAAATGATCATTAATGCATCCTATGAATATTCCTTGGCATAGGGATCCATGTAATCAATGTAACATCCTACTTGAATCAATTAGGATATTTTTAGAAGGCCAATTATATTTAGTATTTTACATGCATATGGCTACACATGGAGGGATCCTAAGGGTCTCACCTTGTATAAATAGATATGTACCCTTCCATTGAAAAAGGAGGTGAATTTATGAATTCTAATGCAAGTTAGTTTAAATACTTCCTATGAGTTAAATTTTTATGTGTTCATTTCTAGTTTTATATAAGTTTTATGAACTACTATTGAATTATAATCATTTGCATGCCCTTACTTATGACCTTTAAATTTTTATTTACAATTTTAATGGATGTAATAGGCTTCAAATTTGGATAAATTATAAGGGCTATGCATTTATGAATGTAATGGTTTGTTTAGTTTATGAATGTTTAATTACACTCACAGTTCTAATTTCCCTTGAATCTTTGTATTAGTTTTATGTCAGTTTATGTAAAGTAGATTGAGTGAACTATTTTATAGGAGTATGTATGCTTAATTTATATGATTTAACTTTATGAAATTTAATTTCTTTAGATATTTATTTTCTCTCTACCCTAATATTTCTTTTTTAAACAATTCCCATTCATTAGGATCCAATTAGCCTTAGGTGTATTTTAGTTTGTAAAAATGATGAGGTATAAGAAGTGGCACTAGAAGGACTATATCACTATCCAAAAATATCCTCATTAGTCATTTAAAAGACCCCATATTTGTAGCTCATGCATTGATTCATTTTCTTGAATCTAAAACAAGGATGATATTAATATCATGTCACCCTATCTAAGCGTGCATCTTGCATGCATCAAAAATAGTATGTGACAAATAAGGATTTTGGTATTTACCAACAAGAAATTAAATATGTTTATAGGGCACGGATCTCTCAAAAGATGATTTTTTTCTTTAATCTACCAAAAATGGCAACCATGTTCAAATTTTTGGAGGTTTCTATGTGTAGACCACTATGTGTCCGACCGGATCAAGTGTTAGTAGCTTACAAGAACTAACACACCTATACATATGGTTATGGGGAAATTTTATTTTATTTTGGATGGGTGGACATGTACGTGGAAAGTGAATGGAAATGGTAGTGCACATGGATACTTGCGAGACTCAATTTTTGTAATGATTATGTGTTTTTTTAATTTTTGAACACTTTGTACTATTTTTATCTTTTGAAACTTTTATATTGTTTTTGCAATTTTGAAAATTTAATACATTTTTGGATTTTTTAGAAACTTTTACATTATTTTTATACTTTTAAAGTATAAAATTTCCACATATGGAGGAGCCCAAGGAGGAGGAATTGCTGGACAGGGTGGAAATATTAGAAAAGGAGATACAAGAGCTCAAAGGGGCTATAAAAAACATGGAAAGAGCTAAGGGTAAAAGAATCCTTCAAAGTGAGGAGGAAGAGGGGGTTATTGCTGAAGTCTACAAGAAGCTACAGTCCTTAGATGGCAGATTGGGGAATGCTAAAAGCCACAATGACTGCATATTGTCTGCCCTCAAAAGCATTTATAATTTCATTGAACAACATGTCCATAGTGTCTGCAGTTTAAGTGGGGTTAATGAGGACATTTGGGGTCCTAAAGAGAAAAGGGATATTGCAATTTCCCAAGCAGATATGCAAGACTCCTCTCAGGCCACTGCCATTACCTTCTTCATGTCGCTGCAGGCTATCAAGACCAAGATTGACAGAGCCATCAAGTAACGGGTTGTTGTGATGCTATTTTTGGCTGCGATGTGGCTGTCATCTGGCGGTTCTGGAGCTATTTTTTGGCGGAGCTCTATATGTTGTTTCTCTTTTGGTTTCTTTTTTATCTTTCCTTCTTTCTTTTGGATCTTTGTACGTTTAGATCCTTTTTTCACTTATATTGTAATATTTGGCTGTTGAGCCCTTCTTGGTTATTGTTTTTCCCTTCCGGGTTGTTTCTCTCATCTTCACTATCTAGCTTTTGAGCCCTTTTTATACATGGGGTATACTCCCTTCAAAACTATTTTCCCTTAATAAAAAAAAAAATTCCCACAGATGCATAGGATTGATTAGCTTTAGTTCTTCATTACCATCAATATCAACTATCTTATAAGTGGCATACCCATATTTTTTATTATGGAATAGGTTCCAAAATAGTTAGGCACATTTTTTGGGTTATTAGAAAAAATATTATTAGTTTTCTTTAAACACAAGATGACCTAACTCAATTCGTGAGTTTGAACTTTTTTGATAATCTCATGCATTATGATTGCAGTATAATCGGAGGTGATATAAATAATTAACACCCCTTTTTTCAATAAAATCAAGTTGTGCAAGGTGTTCATGATGATAATAATTGCTAGTGATGAAGTCTTGGAGCGTGAATCTTAGTGACGGGATGCCAAATTCAATGGAAATGGCAACATTAGCCTTGTAAATGAGTGAAAATGGTGTGGCCCCAATAGATGTGTGGATGCTAGTATGATACACCCAAAGGGCATAGGAAAATATGTCTTCTAATCTAGGTGGGAAGAATTTACAACCTTTTGTAGGATCTTCTTAATTATATTTTGGAGTCCTCTTCTTTCCCATTGGCCGCATATAATATTCACAACTTCCACAACACAACATCATCTCCATATGTTTAAATATGCTTATTATCTAATCAACCATGGTGATGCTCTCATATTTCACACCTTCCCATTATCTATAGGTGGCCAATATTTGGACGTGGTACAATAACATTCAAAAACATAGTCACATCTTATTTCAACAAATTATTGGACTATTCCTTGAACATTTTTAGTTATGTTACCAATTTTACTACACTATCATAATTATACAACTTGAAACTATTTGATGATGAACCTCTCACTCGCATTATGTGTCACATTTTGGTTTTCCATGAAATATTCTTTCCCCTTCACCAAAAATACTCGGCCTCTCCACTCACCCCATCCATGCTTGTTATTGGATGCTTTTCCAACATTTGGTGCTTCATCATAATTCCACAAACTTGTATCAAATTGCTTTTTCTTATTTCTTCCATCCAGTCACCACCATGACCCTCATACCACCTATTAGTTAAGCTTACAACAAGCCTATCCATTTTTTCCTCTAGAAATCTCTCACCCTCCTTCGCTACTACGTCATCTCCTCATCTTCACCTATGTTACTCTGTCACTATGCCCCACACAATCACCACCATGACCCAATGCTCCCCTTTTTCCATCCACTTTTCTCCTCTCTTCACTCCCTACCACCACACCACCTACTCCTTGGGTCCCTATCATGAATGTCCTACCAACCCTCCCCTACCTATTTTAGAATCTCCCTTTACTCCCTCTTATTTCATATCGGAGGAAATTTTTCCATGACTTCTTGTTCTGTTAGAATTTGAGGATTCTAATAAATATGGATTTAATCAACTTAAATATTATATAATGTTACAATAAATATTTAAATAAACATTACATCATAACATAAGTAAATAAAGAAATACTTACAGGAAATAAATAACACATGTGACACAATATTTATAGTGGAAAACCCCAAAAGGGTAAAAACCACTTTGAAAATAACCTTTTACTTCAAAGAACTTATTTTACATCCAGTAAGATCACCTCCTCCTTAAAACCCTATTTACCAAGGGTAAAACCAAATCACTTGATTTGCACACCTTTGATATATTTCCCGAATATATCAAATGAGGACCTAAAGTCCTTTTTATATAAGGTGATCGGGTATGTCTCCCGACCCACCTTTTCAACCTAAATGGTTGACACATATACCTAGGTGAGTGTATTTAATAAATATAAACATAAATGATTCACATTATTAAATACTTACCTAATGTATATTACCTAGGTATGAATATTTAATAATAGAAAAGTATTTCATATTATTAAATATTTAACCTATATAATAGTGATGGACCCATATTAATTAAGGGTTGGCCAAACCACTTAATCATTATGTTCCAACACTCCCCCTTAATGTTAAGTGGGATAACATATGCCAATAGATTACCTACCCGTGGTACACTACAGGATTTACAATCCTTAAACCATAAAGGTTTTAGGCTAGCATATCGGGTGAAGGAATTATAACACCTTCATCATACTCAAGTTACCTTTTGGTACAAAAGGATTTGGAATCCCAAAGATCATCCCATGATCAGTGGCTAAGTATGATTTGTGAGTTTTACATATTCTCACAAGTTCTCATAAAAGGTTATTGAACCCAAGCATATAAGAGCCTTTTATAACCAAGGACCTCCTTAATAATATGCTTGTACTAGATGTTTACCAGTAAACTCAATAGCACTAAAGAGTTTACTAAAGACCACCTTTAAGATCTTTCTACACTTCTTTCTAAAAAAGAATCTAAGGAGGTATACATGCCCGAAGGTCTTTTTACACTTTCCCGAAGGTCTTTTTTACAAATTCCCAAAGGTATTTTTACAAAAACCAAGTTCCATTAGGAGGTGACATTGTCATGCACACTCCCCCTCAATGGCAACTCTAAAAATCCAAGCTTTTCATGAAAGTGACAAAACTTTACAGCACTCAGGGGCTTTGTGAAGATATCAAGCAACTGCTCTTCATTCGGCACAAACTTGAGATCTATCTCACCACTTAGCACCTTCTCACGGATGAAGTGTATATGTATCTCAATGTGCTTCATCCTCTGATGTTGTACTAGATTATGTGCAAGAGCTATGGTGCTTTGGTTGTCACAAAACAAAGGAACACTACGTGGATCCTTCATCTTTATCTCATCGAACAACCTCTTTAGCCATAGAGCCTCTTTTGCAGCTTCCATTGCACTTCTATACTCAGCTTTTGTTGAAGAGATAGAAAGTTGGTTGGTTTTTACTGCACCAAGTAATGACACTGCACCAAATTTAAACACAACCAAAAGTATTTTTTTATCCAATACATCACCAGCATGATCAAAATCACAAAATTCATATAAGTTAGCATTTTCATTCTTAGTATAATGCAACCCATAATTGATTGTACCTTTAATATATCTAAGAATCATTTTTACAAGATTCCAATGATCTCTATAAGGTTCTGCATAAACCTAGAAGTAATTCCTACTACATAGGAAATATCTGGTCTGGTGATAGTGAGATATATCAAACTACCAACTAGCTTGCCTATATAAAGTAGGATCAAATTTTTCATATGCGGGTTTAGGATCAATTTTCGAGTCCAATTTCCATAGGAGTAGAAATTGACTTACAATCAATCATGTTAAACTTTTTTAGTACATTGGTTGCAAATTGTGTTTGAGAAACAACAATAGAATGTTTATCTTGAAATATAGTCATGCCAGGAAAATGATGTAAGAGACCTAAATCAGTCATTTCAAAGTATTGTTTCAATTTTTCTTTAATTCTACAAATTAAAGCAGGATTATCACCAATCATAAGTAAATCATCAACATATATACAAACAATGATAATATGTGATCCTTCTTGCTTAATGAATAGATCATTGTCAAAAGAAAAATTAACAAATCCTAATTGTTTAAAGAAAGAATTAATTTTTGCATACCAAGCTCTAGGATCTTGCTTTAAACCATACAAGAATTTTTCAATTTACAAACATAGTTTTCTTTACCAGTTTCTTCAAATCCTTTAGGTTGAGACATGTAAATTTTTATTTTAAATCACCATTCAAAAAGGTATTTTTCACATCCATTTGGTGGATTTCCCACCCAAATTGAGTGGCAATTGCAAATAAGGTCCTAATAGTACTCATTTTAGCTATAGGGGCAAATGTCTCAACATAATCAATACCAGGTTTCTGAGTGAAACCTCTAGCAACAAGTCTAGCTTTATGTTTGTCAATACTACCATTTGTATTATATTTTACTTTGTATAACCACCTAGACCCTATAATACTTCTTTTCTCTGGAGGTGGAACCAACTCCCAGGTTTGATTTTGAATTAGGGAATTATATTCAGCTTGCATTGCATTGATCCACTTCTCATCCTAAGAAGCTTCTTCAAAACTTTACGGCTCAGGTTCATACAAGGTCATTAATGCATGGTACGTATGATGGCTTCTAGTCATTTTCCTAAGATCAATAGGATTAGAACTCTCTAACACAGATTGAGCCCATTTTGGTTTCTTAACTAGGGAGTTAGGAGATTCAAAAGCATCTATAGTATCAACACAAGAAACATCATCATGACCATTTACTATATTCTCAATATCATAATCATAACCATTATTAGAAATATTGACAGAGTTAGGAACATCTTTACCATTATCAGATGAACAAAAATATTTTTCTAAAACCACCACATTGTAGTTTTCAGTTACTTCCCTTTTACAGGGTCATAAATCCTTAAACATGTAGTGTGAATACCATATCTAATGAAAACACAAGAGAAAGAAGTCATATCAAGTTTCTTTCTTTTCTTTTTAGGATTGTATAAAGAAGCGGAACTACCAAAACCTTTTAGATGAGAAATATCAAGTTTTTGATTTGACAATTTTTCTAAAGGAGTTGAAAGATGAATAGATTTAGTAGGAACCCTATTTAGAATGTAGTCTGTTTTTGTTCATTTCTTTTGACCACGAAATTTGGGAAAACTAGCAAGATGAAGCATAGTGCAAGCCGAGATCTAATATAGTCATATTCTTACATTCTACAACACCATTAGATTGGGAGAATAAGTATAAGTTAATTCCTTTTAATACCACAATCAATACAAAAAAATCAAATGCTTTGCTAACATATTCACCCCCATTATCTGTTCTAAGTCTCTTAATTTTATAATTTGAAGAATTTTCAACAAATGCTTTAAATTCCTTAAATTTCCCTAGTACATCATATTTATTTTTAAGAAAATATGACCAAATCATCTTGGTGAAATCATCAATAAAAGTCATAGCATATAAAGATCCATTTAATTAAGCTACTTCAAGAGGTCCTCTAACATCACTATGAATAAGTTCTAGTGGGGAAGACGAACTCTCTTCAAGATGTGAGTGAAAGGGTTTAGCGCTTTGTTTTGAGTGTAAACACCCTTCACACGCATCATGAGAAGAAGACAACACATGGAAAACCTTTTCACAAGATTATATCTAGCCATTTCATATAAACTTCTATAATTAACATGTCCTAATCTTTCATGCCATAGTTTTGAATTATTCAAACTTTGAGAAACAAAACAGGATGCAGAATGAAAATCATCAAAAATATACAGACCATTTCTTTGAATTCCTTCAGCTATTATATTATCATTACTATCCTTGATATACCAAGTATCTTTCAAAATTTGAATAGCCAAACCATCATGAGTTAATTGAGAACATGATAAAAGGTTATTTTTGAGCTTAGGAACAAATAAAATATTATTCAACACACCATTAACAAATTTTACTTTCCCTTTCTCTATTGCTTCTAAAGATGAGTTATCACCAAGATACACACGTTCATTGATTTTCACAACATCAAATAAAGAATTTGAAACACTAGTCATATGATTTGATGCACCTGAATCTAGAATCCATTCAAAATTAGAGGAAGAATACAACGCAACATATAATGCAATCATTTTAGGAATATCATTAGAGCTATCCTTTTTCCTTAAATTGTATTTTGAAGAAACAATTTATTTTTATTTTTATGGATAGGTTTCTTAGTTTTGCAATCTTCCTTTTTATGTCCAAATTTACCACATTTGTGACATTTACCACTAAATCTAACACACAATTGATCAGAAAAAAAAAAAAATCTTATCAACAAAAGAAGATTTAGATCTAAATTTTTTATCTGAGAAGGGCTTGTGAGGTTTGAACTTTGAATTCTGAGCAAGAAGTGCTTGAGAGGAATTCTCCTTAGAGTCAAATTTCATCATCACTTGCTCTTCTGTATCAAAAGTGAACTCAAGGTATTTAAATCAGGTAGATCATTTTCGTTTTGATATTTAGAGTTTAAGATAGAAATAAAATTCCTAAATCTTTCATGTATATTTAACTGAACAATAAAGTAGATTAATTTTTCACCAATTAAATCACAATTGCATCCATCTAATTTTTCTTTAATATTTTTAATTTTGGCTAAGAAATTAACTACTTTTTCATCTCCTTTCATAGGAGTTGTAAGAAATTTTAAAACTAATTTAATAATTTTAGATAAACGTGTACCTTCATGCATAGATTCTAGTTGTGTCCATACCTCTTTCGGATGTTCGATATTACCAATGTGTAGAAGGTGCTCATCATTCACATTGCAAAAATCATGGAAAGAGCCCCCTGCATTCATTACGAGAATATATTCATGTTATCTACAGTTGTTTGACCACCGGTGGGAGCAACCTTAGATCCAGAAACAATATGTCCGAGTTTCCTCGCCATAAGTTCTGATTTGACCCTGATCTTCCAAATGTTGTAGTTGGTCCCATTCAGGATCTGAGTTTTTTCAAGACTTAATTAGTTGAACGTCATTGTTTTCTTGAACCTATAAAATACACCCCATTATAATATACAATGCACCACAAAGTTAGATACATTTTTATCAAAAAAAAAAAGTAACACTTTTAATGGAAGCAGATCTAATTTTTATAAATCTACATAAAATATTTAATCATAATTAATTTTTTCATTATAATGCATATTAATTAAGCTCAAAATAATAACCCGCAATATAAAGGACTTTGCATTATACCCAGACTTATATATATATATATATATATATATATATATATATATATATATATATATATATATATATATATATATATATAATATGAAGAAGAAACCCTTAAGAATGTAAAATAACTTCAAATTTCTGGAAAAAAATAATGTAGACAAAGATCCGTCTAGCTTAAATTTGACGTCTAAATGACCGTCATACTGCCTTATGTTTGGTCTATCGTGATGGTCATTTGACCATCAAATTTAATGGAGTCAAAACTTGTTGTGTATTTCTAGAATTTCTTCTTCTATATAATATTAAGGAGGTTATATTTTAATACATTATATTAACCTATTATAATTTATAATGTAAAAATATATTCACTTTAAAAAAGAGGTATATAGTTTATATAATGTAAATAAAAAACAACATATAGTCTATAAAAATTATAAACTATAGTATATATACTCTCTTTTTTAAATAAACACATATAACCCTTATTACGGGGCCCCTCATGAAAAAAAGATTTAAAACATTTACCAAGCCATGTAATTTTAAATTCTACATAAACCTTAGAATTTACAGAGGAGACAACATTTTTCACACATCCAATGGAAAAAATTCAAATCCTATTTTGATGGAGCTTTGTCTCCTCCTTCATTTACCATTGACAAAATTCAACCTGCACATATTAAAACTATAGAAAAAAATATTTCAAATATTTTACCCTTACCTCTACACAAGTTTTCACGGAAGGTAAGAAGTTTCTAAATTTTCCACCTATGAATTCACCTTGATTCTTCACAAAGTAAAACTTTTAGGTTGCACTTATTTTAAATACCCTTCTCGGGTTGGTTGAAAAAACCTGTACAAATTAAATAAATAAAATATAAAACATTTGCTCTTAATTTATTTAATTTACCTTTCCGGTTGGTTGAAAAAATGGTACAAATTAAATAAATAAAATACAAAACATTTGATCTTAATTTATTTAATTTACCTTGCTCTGTTACCATGTTAGAATTTGAGGATTCTAATAAATACGGATTTAATCAACTTAAATATTATATAATGTTACAATAAATATTTAAATAAACATTACATCATAACATAAGTAAATAAAGAAATACTTACAGAAATAAATAACACATGTGACACAAGTATTTATAGTGGAAACCTCAAAAGGGTAAAAACCACTTTGAAAATAACCTTTTACTTCAGAGAACTTATTTTACATCCAGTAAGATCACCTCCTCCTTAAAACCCTATTTACCAAGGGTAAAACTAAATCACTTGATTTGCACACCTTTGATATATTTTCCAAATATATCAAATGAGGACCTAAAGTCCTTTTTATATAAGGTGATTGGGTATGCTCCCGACCCACCTTTTCAACCTAAATAGTTTACACATATACCTAGGTGAGTGTATTTAATAAATATAAACATAAATGATTCACATTTTTAAATACTTACCTAATGTATATTACCTAGGTACGAATATTTAATAATAGAAAAGTATTTCATATTATTAAATATTTAACCTATATAATAGTGATGGACCCATATTAATTGAGGGTTAGCTAGACCACTTAATTATTATGTTCCCACTTCAAAAAAACTACCTAATATCTCTACTCACCCCCTCCCATACATTTATTACATCCATAACTGGTCACTTTGCCAACTGTTTCACTTCCTCCTAATGTCACAAGCCTACGTTGTGTTACTCTGTCAAACCACTTTTATACGGATCACCGCCATGACCCTCATACCACCTTCTAGACTTGCATTGTTTAATTGTTTCTCCTTCTAAGGTTAGGTCTAAGCTACATCTTCTTGGTTGTGATTTTTCTTCATTACATGAGTATAATCATTTCATTGTAGCTTGTTCTAAGACTTGGATTTCGAGAGCTTAAAAAATTTAGATTTTTCTTTAAATTTGTAAGAAAATATGTAAGTTTTTCCCAAAGAGGATATCTACAATAATTCCATGTCAAATTGAATATATTGTCTCAAGCCTAACATATTTCTCAAGATGATATTTTTCTCAAATTCTTGATTATTTAGTTTATGCAACAAGGGACTAAAATATGTTTTTGTATCCTTGAGAAAATTGATCATGATTTTAGTAAAATTGGGAAAACTCCGATATACTTATCATCATAGTTTCTAATTGGATAATAAATATTTGAATGTAGATTTTCTTGGGAACTTGACATTAGGTGTATTTGAAGTGCTATCAACATACTTAAGACTATTCATATTGTAGTCTATTATTTTACCAAATAGCCGAAGGCGGACTAACACATCACTAAGACAAATATGAGCGCTCACCGAAGCACTTGCAAGGGTAACTTGAGTCCCTCTTTTATGGCATATTTGTCAAGGAATTAGCATGATAAACACACATATAATCCAGATCCATAATAACCATTCAAAATTAAAGCATGAACATATCTAGATCACAACCATAATGCATGAAGAATTATACAAGAATTAAGATCATATTTATAATGCAAGATCCAGAAGCAGATATGTCAATAACCATTATCTAACAACACATATCCATTGTATTAATTACTAAAAAACAAAAAAGCTAAATAAATACCTAAATGTATCATCATAGGTCATGTGTGCCCATAAAACAATGCATAACCCAATAATAATTCACGAGTAAGATCCCTAAACCATCAAATCAATGCATATATATAAGAGTGGGGAATTTCCCTTCACCGCCTAAGCATCCTCAAAATAGGTTGCATGCTAAGAATATCCATGCGCCGCTACAAGATAAGTAAAAAATCATGGAAGCTCACTAATAATAGATTATATAATAATAACTACATATCTAATCCTATTAGTATCCAAAAATTGTACACATTGTTTGATCTCCCACTTGTCCAAAATAACCTTTGTTTAGTCCCCAAGTCTTCTTGTGAAAACATGCTCGAGTTTTCAATCTCATTTCGACTTTCCCTGGGCACACCCTTTTCTGTTATATTTCTATGCATACCTACGTGCCTCATATCTCGTGTGCCCCAACCTTATGCACCTTTAGTACTTAGGCTGTAATTCTTCAGCCCAACATTACCCCACAGGTTTTTCAATGTTGCCCTCGAAAATGGGTAATCATGCCTTATTTATCCAAAAATAAGAATAAGGAATAAAATAATGTTTTATACATAAAGAATGAATAAATACCACAAAGAATATGGGTTCCCTACTCCTCTGATGGCAGCAATAACTTGGGATATTCACTTTTGATTTCTGCCTCTAACTCGTTCCAATCACCAATGACTCCATTTGTTTTTTTAGGGATATCTGCGAGTAATCCTTTCATTTCATCCATAGTCATGGTTTCTCCCTTGTTCTACAACACTCTAAGAAAATTTTATAGACTCGAGATCATCCCATCCATGCGTTGCACTAAAATATTTCCAATCTCCTTTATTATATCCTTATGAGGGTCAAGGCTCCTGCAAGCACATCACGCTTTTCTCGCTAATAGATTCAACCTCTCCTCACCCCCAATTTTCTCATCATTCTTTCTTTTGTAATGTTGCATTCTCTTCTACCGATTCCTTGTCTTGATTATTTCTGAGGATATGCACACATATTCGGTTCCAAATCTACCTTTTTCATCTCATTTTGAAGGTGCAGTAGAAAAGACTCATAACTTGTTATCTTGTGCACTATTGGTTCTTTAGTTCTTTCTCTGTGTTGTACCATCCTTTGGTTTCAGCACCCTCACTGTGCCTTCATCCATCATGATATAAACTAGTGTGTGTAAAAAAAAAAAGCATATGGGAACATCTCCACCACTTTCTCTTCCAGATGTAGCCTTGCCTTTAAAATTTCATCACCTATTTGTTCTTCCATATTAAGTACCGCTCGCATCTTCACCTTAGCTTTCTCATTTTCCTTTGTTGAGCACTTGACCTCTACTTCTTTATCCTTTCTATCTTCTAAAAATCCCAAATATTTTCCACCTTATTGATGTTTATGTGTGTAATCTCTCTGAGATACCTTTTTCAATGCATTACTTACTTGCTCATCTGACATCTAAGTTGGCTTGATTGTTACATGGTGGGAATGCAATGCTTTCTTCATCCTCCAAGAGACACATGACTCTTCACACACATCAAAATCAGGATCATCCATGTGATTCTACATATTCCATGATAACTTCTTATGGGTGCATGTGGTTTCCATCTTAGGATCCATCAACTCCCAGCCATAAAGCTCCTTGGGCTCCAAGGTACTTTGGAACCTAGCATGAATGATCTTGGTAGGATCATTGATATAACCTGATGTAGGAGTTTCATACATTCCTTCACCTTTTTCTCCCCCTGAGTGCTTACCTTTTGGAATACGCACTCCTGCATCAAGCACTGGTCCTTCACTAGTTTTTGTATTAGTAGGTGTACCAGAAGGTTCACATTTATCTTCACTCTTCTCTCTGCATCAACATCGGCATTGCCTAATTCCTATTTTTCCAACCCTTCGCATCCTATTTCAATTATTCATCCCGAGGTTCCTTTACATCCTCGGTTTCCAATTCTTTGTCATGAGGTTCCTCTACATCCTCAGTGTCAATAGGAGTCTTCCACACGTTGTTGTCGATTTATCACCCTCACTATCCTTAGTGGGGATGTACTTGCACCTTTTCTTTACCAGTTCTGGCTTTACAGGAGAGTTTCTTAGTGACCTCCTTGGTGGTTGTGATGGCCCCACACCCACACCTTGAGTCCTTGTTCTCCTCAACACTCTCCTATATTTTTGGTCCTCAATGCCCTCTTTTGAACCTATCCCTACAAAGTGCATGTTTCCACCCCTTCTCCTTCCTCACCTTCTTCTTTCTATGCAAGAGTTGGCTCACACATTCTCTTTTCTCCTATAGTTGGTTTCCTTCTTCTACCATGTTCTATGCCACCACTATCTTCCCTTAGTTCTTCCTCCTCTTCTCCTTCATCATCAAGGGGAAAAGTATATGAATGGACAAAAGAGAATGTATATCCATTCATATTTAAATGCAGCACTAAGAAAAGGAAGCCAACTATAGGAGAAAAGAGAATGTATACCAATTTTTCTTATAGGATCTACTCATGGATCCATCACATGTATACTTTGTAAATCTATCTGCAAGGGATCTCTTTTCTTCAGGGTGTTGCCAAATTTTATCTTTTGGCCCGTCAGGAACTCCAATCTCTACAAAAACAATGGATAAAAGGATCACACCAAAACTTATCTTATCCCCTTGGTGTGCCTCTACAATGATAGTCTCAGCAATGAAGTTAGAAAAATTGTAGACGACTCCTTCTGTCATCTTCTTGGCAACATGCAACCACATTTTGTTCACTTGTGACCAATGCTCTTGATTGTTCAACTTAGTGAGGAGGTGTGTTTCTACCTGAATAACATGGTATTTTTGTAACTTATATATATTTATTCTACGCCTTCCCTTCACATAAGACAACACTTTCTTGGTTGCTTCTACACCCTCTTTATCAGTAAGCTCATTGCTGACTTTGGTGCCTGAGCTTCTTAACCCTATCAATCTCCCAATCAGGGGCACGGTAAGTCTCATTCACCACCTAGCAAAGTAAAATAAGTCCTCATGGACTTGGCTCATCAGCAAATGGTAAATATTTTCTATCTTACCAAATTATGGGAGCTCATAGAGCTACAAAACTCCCACATTTAACAGCAATTTCTCCCTGTGTCATCGTACATATCCATGTCATTCTCTATTCACAAAGTTTTTTTCACCACCAAATTTTTTCCAATTCATCCTTATTATCCTTTGTTCGATGGTTGTAGTCACTTACTTTACATCACCGAACGTGTGACTCCCAATCACGGCCCATGAATACCCCTTCGGGTACGATGTCTTGCATCTCGAAAATTGACTTTGGGGTATCTTCTACCTCCACTTCTACTTCCTTTGCTTCCTACCCCTTGTAGTCACTCCAGGTGCTCACTTTGGTGCCATAGTGACTATAAAAGAGTGTTCTTGTAATTAAATTGAGCTTTGCAGAACTTAAGACTCGGTGCCCTAGCTTAAAACTTGCGTTCCCTAAGCCATATTTGAACCCTAACTTGTCAATTTTCTTCCACGCATGCCTTTGCTTCACTCAAACACTCTCTCTAATGGATTTTTAACTAATCTCGTGCACAAATCTATCTAGTTCAATCTCTATCATAGTTCCCTTTGCACTTTCTCATGTAACCCGCTCTTAGCTCACTCTTCAACTCACTTGAATGTTTCACAATGCAAGGTGAAAATGATAACGCAAGCCCTCCTTTTATAGCTTTTACAAATTCCTTTGCATTTATTTCTCTCCACCTACCACCATACTCAACATTGAATGACATTTCTTTATTTTTCTATGCTAATTTTTCCGCGCCCCAATCATAACCTTCTGGCGTGCCTACTACTTTTGGCCGATATTTCTTCATGTGCGCCTTCATGCACAAAGTGCATATCCAAAGTGTAGAAAACCAAGTATTTTCCATTGCTGCAACCTACCTTGCATTACACTATGCGTCCATTCATCCACATATGGTCTTTATTTAGGAGGAAAATGTTTCTTTATTCGCACCCTTACTTCAAGCACCTGCACAATATTTCTATATGCAAACCCATCTTCTAGAGAATCTTCAAACTTAACCCATTTATCTGTTTATAATCCACCCCACACTAAAAGTATGTGTGGTCCTCTACGCATAAATTCAATATATAGTAATAAGCAAGCGCATAAGCGCTTATTACAACAAAACACTGAACTAAATTAACAAAGCATAACAATGTTGAAAGGAAACACATATAAAGGAAATGCAGTAAATGAAATATAATCTAATGGCAATACTACCTTATTAAAAACACCAAGAAGGCTTATTTATAGTAGGGATTGCCTACTTATGTTAAATTAACTAGGAAACCATTTCCCATCCAACACCTGTAACTAGAAAGCGCTTGAATCAAGTATATAAGTCACAACATATGGTCCCAACCAATGCACTTGGAACTTTCCAGGATGGCACAAAAACTTTGAATCATAAAGAAGAACCATTCTTGTCAACTTCAATTTGCTTATTTTTAATATGTCTATCATGTCATGCCTTTTTCCTAGCCTTTTCTATCTTCTAGCTCCAATGATCTATCACGCCTCTCATCCAACTCGCATCAATTTTTATATGCTCTCTTTAATTGATTTATCATCATCTAGTCTACCTATGCATGCAATACGTAAGGAAGGTAACATGAATTCTATTGGTAAAACATCCTCCGTGCCAAATACAAACTTAAAAGGCATGGCTTTTTTCAACCTTTGTAAGTTGTCATGTATACCCAAAGTACAATAGATACTTTATCATCCCAATCCTTTCTTCCAACATCAAAATATTAGTCAATTTATGTCCCAATATCTTGTTGAAAGCCTCAATAGTTTCATTTCCTGTGGGTGATAGGGTGTTGTCTTATGGTGTGCCACCATAAATTCTACCAATAGTATCTTAATAGTCTCATTAAGAAAATGAGTGCCCCTATCACTTGTCAAACTTAGTGGACATCCATACCTACTAATTATGTTCTCCCACAGAAACCTTCCTTGTTGAGTTGTTGTGCAATCCTTTGTAGCAGCTTGCTTGTTCCCACCTTGTCAGATAATCTATAAAATTTATAAGGTAGAGCGATCATGTCCTATGTGCGGGTGTGGAAATAAGACCCATAAATTCAATTGCCCATTTTCAAAATGTTCTTTACTAAAAATAGGCCTTAAATTCATTTCATCTCTATGCCCAAGCTTCCCAAGGCACTAAAAATGGTCACAGGCCTTACAATATTCTATACAATCCTTGTAAATCATTTCCTACCAAATTCCTACCAATAGAATCTTGCACACAATAGCATTTCTTGCATAATGTCCACTTGCAATTCCACCATGAGCTTCCTCCATAATGGCAGTATGCTCATGCTCAAGTACACATCGGTGCAAAACCTCATCATGGCCTAACTTTTATAAATCTCCACTAATTAACATGTAAGGTGTGGTGCGTATAGCAAGTTGTTTCTTTTCCAAATATTTCATTCCCTCAAGCACCACACCTATATGCAAAAATACAACAATATCCTTTAAGTCAAAGGGCACATGGTTCAATCTGAAAATATGTGTATCTGGCATTGTGTCCTCAATGCTTTGTGCATCCTCAACAGAGTTAAACTTGAAAAATGATCTAGTCCTAAGTTAATCTTCCTGGCTTCACCATAATTGTAAAATCAAATTCCTGGAACAACATAATCCAATGGCATATGCACCCTTGTAAAATAATCTTTTTGACCAAGTACTTAAGTGCCATGTGATCTGTATAGAAAATAAAAGGATTTTCAACAAGTATTGTCAAAACTTATGTAGCACGTAAATCATGGACAACACTTTACACTTCGTAGTTGTATAATTTTTTTCAGTGGGGTCAATTTCCTACTTACAAAGAAAATAGGATGATCAACAATACCTTCTCCAGGTTGGGCTAACATTGTGCCAATGGCCATGCCAGAGGCATCAACATGCACATGGGATATGGTTTGGTTCCAAGAAGGAAAGTGTAAAATAGCTACGAAGTAATCCTTTCCTTCAATGTCTCAAACGTGTGTTATTACGCCTCACCCCAATGGAACTTTCCCTTACTCTTCAACAATTCATTTAAGGGCATGACAATCCTAGCATAACATTTTATAAACTTCCTGTAATAACCTATATGCCCCAAGAATCCATGCACCTCGCTCTGGTTAGTAGGTTCCTCTAAGCCCAAGATGACAACAACCTTAGTAGGATCTACCAACAAGCCTTCTTTACATATGATATGTCCCAACAGAGTCCCAAAGGGTGTAGCAAAAATGCACTTCTTAATGTTTAGGGAGATGCTCAACTGCTGCGGACCTCTCAAAATAAGTCTTAAATTATCACAATGATCTTTTACTAGCCCATAAACATTCCAATCATCCAAGTAAACCTGTAAAAAATTATGAATGAATTCCTGAAATGCTTGTAAAATAATGCGTGAAAATACTGTAGGCGCATTCTTCAATCCAAAAGGCATAACTATGTATGTAAAACTTCCCCATTTAGTGGTGAAAGTTTTCTTTTCCGATCTTCTTTAGCAATCCACACCTGATGATATCCAAAAATCCATCAATGAAAGAGTAGATCTCGTGCCCTGCAACACCTTCCAAGAATCTCCTCTGTAAATGGTGTGGGAAAGGGATCTATTACACAAGTAGAGCATTAACTCCCTATAATCCACATAGATCATTATCCTCCATCTTTCTTTATGTTTATCACCATAGGGATAACCCACTCTGACTCCTCAATGGGCTCAATGATTCCAGATTTCAACATCTTATCAATCTCTTCCTTTACCTTGATGCATAGATTAGGATTCATCCTATAAGGCCTCTTCCTAATTGGGCATGCACCTTCCTTTAACTTAATCCTCATCTCACCCAAAGATTGATGTACCCCTTTTAACTCATGATAGCCTAGGAAATAAGTCCTAGAAGTCACGCATCAACTCAATTATCTTTGAAACCTTTGAGTAGACTAGTAATACCAATAATGGCCTGGCTTAGGCTTTTATTTTTCACCTTATTTGTTTTCATAGGCTCATGATACACGTGTGCCTTCTCATATGCACTATCTAAGACCTCACACGTACCCACAATATGATCAACATCTATATTCTCCACTTCCTCATCATCAATCATGTAGACCATTTTACCTTTATATTTTTCCAACCAAGTGCACCCAAGCTACTCTTCATTTGTCTCTCCTTCATCAAAACACACCTATGATTTTCCTCACCTAGTAATTCCTAAATAATCTCCTCAACCTTTTCACTATCTCCCATAGTCAAGTGCTTCATAATCTGTAAGGCCTCATTCATTGGAGGTTTAGTAGAAAAATAGTCAAAGGTTGAATCATACATGCAATCAATTCTTTCCAATTCCTTATTTCTCTATTCAACTCCGCATAAACATACCATGTGTGTGCATAGCCACGCAGAGTGAAGTAGAACTTGTGCACCCATAGTGAAGGTGGTAAGGCCTCCTGCCCCTCTGTCCAAAGTCTCTCACACTTCTGAACATGGTGCGAAGTAGAATCCTTCCCATGAAATTCACATGTCTTGGTAGGCGCATTGCTCCTAAGAAATCTAGTAGAGAAGGTGATTCTCACCTCTCGCCACTCTAAAATACTATCTCTATGTGTCATCCACCAGTGCGTTGTTGTCCCACGTAAGGTATATATCATCATATTCCTTCTTTCCACTTGATATTTCCATTGGGCTTCCATAGTGTGTAGAAAGAAATCAATATATCCTTCACCAGTGTACATTGGTACTTGGTTACTTCCTAAAAACCTAACACAATGCACCTACTTATGTGAGTTATTGCACTCTTCATCTCATGCCCAACCATTTCATAAGTCCCATGCACCTAGTTATCACAAGCAACACTGGTTGTATCACTCATAGATTGTGCATCATCCCATTGAATAACTCCTTCCTTTGATGGCTCAAGTACTTCAGGATCTCTAATGGTGTGCACATAAATTCTATTCAAATCTTCTTCACTCAAAGGTTCTACATAAGGCACAACTTTTCCTTTATCAAAGGAATGATCACACACTCTTCTTTGTTCTCAAAACTGATGTAACCTTTATTAAAGCACAAATCATCATTGTTCGCATACACCAAGGGTTCCTAAGTAAAGTTGGGAAACTATCTACTTGTAAGAACCAAGACTTCAAAGTCCCCAATAAACTTGGCCCTTGTATAGTAATAGTGGCATCCTTTAATACTCCAATGGGTGTGGCTTTAGTCCTGTTCACCATATACAACACATTTGAAGATGGCTATAATGGTGGCCTCCCCATCTGATTCCACGTGTCCAAGGTGAGTACATTCACTTTTGCACTATATCAATCAATATATTACTCAATAGCCATCCATCAACAACTTGCATTCAAAGTGATCTCTTTGTCATAATCATACTATGAGGAGGTAAATTCACATGCAATATCTATCTCTCACGCTCAAACTCAACACATGTATCTTCTCCCTTAACCATTCCCCTAACAAAGGAATGATATTTTCTTGGCACAACAACTTATAAACCTCCTTTAAGTCATCAAAATCTTTTTGAGTAAGATCTACTACTTTTTCCTTCTCCATCTTCCGTAATTGCTTCTTTCAAGCATTGTATCTCACCCTACAAGTTTCTAATAACCTCCATATTCTCTTGATATACTTCCTTTTGATGGATAGGATCTAGATATTTTTCATGTAATACTTCCTATTTTCTAATAACAAGTTTCGCTTTGAGTCTCACGAGTGCATGGAGCCTCAACGCATGTAGTCACCAATACCGGGATTATCTCAGGTCAAGTGCTAACTTTAGCATCCACTGATCTTCCATGGCATGTTGCACTATTACCATTCCCATGCACCCTTATGCTTTTTGTGTTACTTTGCTCATATTCTCATACAAATCCGGGCATGCCTCATAATTATGATTCTTTCCGCACCATGAGAAAATAATGTTATGAGGGCATTCACACTTATAATGATCAGGGGATCCACATGTATAACAAGTTCCTCGTGGGAATTCACCTCTTCCACCTCCATGACCTCAGCCTTTGAATCCTCCATGGTAACCTCTACCTCTACCACCTCCATCAGAGCACCCTTCATTGTGATTATGATTATGATGCTCACCTTGTTCCTTAGAATTGTTTGCAACATTGGTTTGACGTACACCAGTTTTAATGGCATCATGAATCTGATCAATCAATCTACAATTCTCTATATCATGAGTGGTAGAATTACAAATCTTACAATAACAAGACATGTTCTTCCTTATCATGTGCTGCAACAAGGGGCACCTACTTGAATCATGATCCAAATGATAGATCTCATAATCCAACAACATGGCATGCACCGATTTACGAGGGAAACTATCCTTAGTATGTCCTTTACCTCGCAATCCATACACCAAATACCACTTTGCATGTCTCATGGGCTGAATTAGCTGACAAATTTTCCAACTATTTTACCATAGATGCAATCTGAGCTTCAAAAATGGGCTAACTCCAGTGTCTATGCTCCCAACTGCCTCAATGCATAGAGATGCCTCAAGTTCCTTGCATGGATCTGTAAAAGTCTTATGTGAGAGCACCCGAAAGGTGTGATCAAACCTCCAAAAACCATTAAGCATCTTTGACTAGGGTGAATATCATAAGATAAATTTGATAAAAAAGTTTTAAAATGGGCATCATACTCCCTTATGCTCTCAGCCATGCCCTGCTTAATATCTTTAGCGCATTGATTCTCTTTTGTTCAAACTCGGGTATATGGAACTCATCTAAGAAATCATCACGTAGCATGGTATAGTCTATACAAGTCTAGTTCGGATCATACTTCATGTACAAACTATGTGCATGCCCTTGAAAATTAGTAGAAAACTGACTTGCCTTGCACTCGGAGTTGTAATCCCCTTAGCACGCCATAGTATCTCACACATATGCACATGCTCAGCTACATCTTTAATTCCTCTATATTCTAGTAGGTGAAGAGACATCTCATAATAAACTTGTTGGGGTTGGTGTGGGGTCATGCCCACTGATCTAGAACCTGTATTACCTCATGTATTCCCTCCACCTCTAGAACCACTAGATCCACTAGATCCCAAACCACTGATCCTCCTGATCCTCCTCCATAGCGGGCACTAGACTAGAGGATGTGCTTCCTTGTGTTCCAACAATTGTACTAAATTGAACTCCCATAGTCTGTGAAGTTTTTGCTACTCCCAAACATTATACCAACATTCTACACACCCACGCTTTGTGTCGATGACGTGCCATAAAATATACCTCCAACCGGACCCCAAAAATAACAAGATGACATCTACACCACCATAGATGAATGTGTTATCTAATTAACTCCTGAATTTAATGGAAAAGGAAATCTACCTGTCACTAATCTACCACCCACACTAGCTTTCTTATCAATGATTATCGTAGAAACTAGAAAACCAAGCGCAAGGGCTAGGTTTCCATGAGGGATCAGAT
This sequence comes from Taxus wallichiana var. yunnanensis, assembly GCA_018340775.1. Classification (NCBI taxonomy): domain Eukaryota; kingdom Viridiplantae; phylum Streptophyta; class Pinopsida; order Cupressales; family Taxaceae; genus Taxus; species Taxus wallichiana. The sequence continues at coordinate 204,535,088 of CM031240.1, forward strand.
GCGTGCCCATAGTCCTTGTCTTTCAACCATCACACTCTCATCTAAAGCCGAAGAGGGTTTTCTACCATGCTTACCCAAATGGGGAGTACCAGATGCTCTCGGCTCCATGTCTTCTACATGAGCCCCAAATCTTTGCGAGCCATCTCTCTCTGCAACACCATTCATTTTGTAACATCACGTTGCTTCACCAAGTCCATCTTGCATGCTTCATTAAACTTAAGCCTCATTTATTCTCTATGTCTCTCTGCCACCATGTATGCCATATTTCACCACATCTACTCCTGCCCCCACATGTGGTGGGCTTTAGCTATCCATAGGTCGCACCTTTAAATCTAGAGTTACAATCAAGATCTTAATAGCTAAAGGATAGCACGTAAATAAGATCCCCTGGGTTGGTGTAAGAACTGGAACTCAGCAACCTATGGATAGGAATAAGTAGAAAAAACGTACTCCAAGGTGTAACTCTACAAAACACCACTCCACTAATGATCTAGTGTGTGTCAAGTCAGATCGACATCATGTAAATTCTGGTAATCTTCTTGCATCCAAACAAGTGTTCTATACCTCCAATTTCTCTTTGATGTATATGCTACTAACCACTCATACAACTCTATAGGAAATAGGAAAAAAATGTTTCATAGAGCTTCATGATATGATTTTGTTCAACCCATGCGCATGCATTAAATTTAGGTCTAGTGTTAAATGTGAGAAAAATATTCCTCTAAATTCTCTACCCAATCCTCAATATTGGCCAAAGTCAACCGATACGTCTTCATCATGCAACATCCTTGTAAATATCTTAAAAATATGTCTTGGAAATGGAACCAAAATTTAGTCTTTTATTTTACCAAATAGCCCAAGGCGCGTTGGCACATCACTCAGACAAATTTGAGTGCTCACCCGAAGTGCGCAAGGGTACAGGTCCCTCTTTTATGGCATCTTTGTCAAGGAGTTAGCATGATAAACACACATATAATCCAAATCCATAATAACCATTCAAAAGTAAAGCATGAACAGATCTAGATCACAACCATAATGCATAAAGAATTATACAAGAATTAAGATCAGATTTACAATACAAGATCTAGAAACAAATATGTCAATAACCATTATCTAACAACACAAATCCATTATATTAATTATTGCAAAACACAGAAGTTGAATACATACATAAACGTATCATCATAGGTAATGTGTGCCCATAAACTAACTGTATAACCTCACAAGCATTCACAGTAAGATCCCGTAAACCGTGTAAATCAATACATATATATAGGAGTGGGGACTTTCCCTTCACTACCTAAGCATCCTCAAAATAGGTTGCATGCTAAGAATAGCCATGCACCGCTACAAGATAAATACAAAAGCATGCAAGCTCACTAATAATAGATTATCTAATAATAACTACATATCTAATCCTATTATTAGCCCAAAACTATGCATGTTGTTTGATCTCCCACTTGTCCAAAATAGCCTTTTCTTAGTCTCAAAGTCTTCTTTTCAAAATGTGTCCAACACTCAATCTCATTTCTGACTTTCCTGGGTGTGCCCTTTTCTACTATATTTATGTGCGTACCTACGTGCCCAATATCCACGTGCCCCAACCATATGTACCTTTAGTACTTAGGTTATAATTCATCAACCCAACACATACGCAAGAACTTGGCCTCGTTTTCTTTTAGAGTATGGCATAGATGAAAAAATGAGGGAAACTTATCAAAGATAATGGAGTCTTATAAGGAGTAGACAATATTTCTATGAAGAGATATTAAATTTTGTTATTATCAAGAATATTTCTCATTTTTTAAGCATAGTATAGTAGTATAAAATATATAGCCGCGCTGATGTGCTCATTGGATCCATGGAAGACATAAACATTTGATCATAAGAAACTTTGTTACTATTGTTGATAGATAATTGTGTAAGAAACTAATTTTCCAAAACAATGAAAAAGTGTAAAAAAGCTGTGTCGGCGAGATCATATAACCATTGTAAGGAAAAGTCCTTGAGACTTTGAGGGAAAACTTACAAGTAAAATATTGTGATATGCATAGTCAAAGAAAGCAATGTGGAATGATCGAAGGTATTCTTTGGGGTCACTCTTTCCATCATAAATAGGAATCTTAGGAGAAAACAAAACCAAGAGGAAAGGGATAACAAGCCACTTCTAAGGAAAGCGGGATATGAAACAATTGAGTAGAATCCATAGTGTGAAAATTAGTGGATGTACTTTATTGTAATCATAATATTTGAGCTTGTGGATTATGAACAGGGGTTTCAAGGGCCTACATGCTTGAATAATAAGCATGTGAAGCACTATGATTACAAGTAATCACAATGGTTGATGTAGGAATAGGCATAAAGACATGATGAGTTGGTACATTAGGTTCCCTCGTATATATAGGCATAGTGGAAGTAGGAATAGTAGATGTCGCTTTTTGAGATGTCCTAAAAAGTGATGTTTTATTATTACTTCTAGAAAAACATTCCATTTTTCTACATAAAATTCCAAGTTCACATCATCTTCATATGCATTGAAGTAGCTATCCTACCATTTATTTTTAGAAACAAACTTTTAGAAGGGAAAATGTAGTCTTATCGCTATCAATAAGTGACTTACCGCATAGTATGAGAAGATAAGGTTAAGACAGGTTATATATGGAATCTACATCTATTTTATATTCATATGAATGTATAGATTTACTTCTACCTTATATGGGTTACAACCATTGAAATATCCCTACGAAGGAGTATGATTGGGATTCACTTATACATACTTAATATGTTGAGAGTTCAATAATCAACAATAACATCTTTATAATTCTTTTTGTTACTTATATAAATCATTTTCGTAAACCTATCTAAAGTTGGATTTTATAAAGTTGTATTTGCCATTTAAGGATGTGAAGGAAGGTATGAAGAAGTATCATAGGTTTTGAATCTTAACTTCATGCATATGTGAATGGGAGTACAAACATAGAGAGATTTTTAATGATACTTCAATACATTTGGGATACAATGGAGTGAGTATGTATTTTGATACCAAGCGATATGAGGCCTAAGACGAGACCTAGTGGATAAAAATCTAACTATAAATATATATTTGTTGTATGTAGAAAATTATCTAAATGTAAATGATATAGAGTGAATGATATATCAATTTGTTAATGCAAAAGATGATAAAAATGTAAATGAAAGACACCATATGTAATGAATCTTTACACAAAACCTCAAGGCATTAGTGAATCCACACACCAAGATCATAACATCTCACCATGCTTTCGCAGAGCTCCGACCTTAGGCTAGGTATGTGCCTACACTCCCATATGTGTGATCCCCGCTTCACCTACATTTAGGTGCCTCATGGGCCCGACTACATGGCATAACCAACCGAGTGGGATTCGAACACGGGTTGTCACTCCGATACCAAATATAACGAACCATTACACTAAAACCTCGAAGCATTATTGAATCCACACACCAGGTTCATAACACCATATTTATAATTGTAATTCAAAGTTATACTATGCAAGACCAAGAGGTTAGATGTAGGATGTCTATGCAATCCTTAGTATCTAATCCACTAATTTATCACATCCATATTACAAGAATATAAATATTCTTAAATGTACAATGAAGGAATCAAGCATTTTATAAACCATTACAACCTCCTCATAACCGATCATGACCATAAGTTTGTATTATTATGAAATTACATTATACAACACGAACACTAAAAATCTATAGAATTGGACAATACCATAAGGAGGAGCTAGGATCTCGTGGAAATCATTTGTGTGTACAAGTGTATGATATTTAATTAAATGTTGAAGTTGTATTATTATGTGGATAAACATTGTGATGCTATGAGCCATGAAGTCCTTAGACCACCAAGGAGGATCCTAACAATTACAAAGATGCAAACAAGTGTGTGGTATGATGTAGATTCAATTGTTGAAGTTAGATCATGATGTAAAGAAATGTACAAATATGCCATGAAGTATTAGAAATCCCGTGTCCTTTGGATCATCACTCCAAGCATTTCATAAAATGACTTATCAAACCTAAAAACATCCATCTTCTAGACCCACCCCTACTCTTCCCTACCCCTCTTATAGTATAAAAACAAAAATAAAATGGTTTCTACTTATTTTGGAGTGTCCCTTATTTAACTTAAAGTTAGAGATATCAAAAGGGATGTAATATGACTAGTGAGGATATGGTTATATAAAGCCATCCATCAATATACAAATTCATCTAAATACATTTAAATGGAATAAGAAAAGACATGGTCAAGATTGGTTCCCATGTTACTTTAAGGGATTGGTATCTCATATTCATGGTGGCTTAGTTAAAGGATTTTCTATTGTAGATATAGACTTCTTATCTTGTAATCACTTTGTAAACCATAAACATAGATAGAGATGTCGATATCTATACAACAATTCAATAATTAGTAATAAAAACTAATAATATAGTTGTTTTTATTTAACTCACTTCTTTCATAATCAACCCCCTTATCTTCCATGCCAAAAAAATTAACTTAGAAGGAAAATCAATTTACTTTTTAAATGTTAGCTTTCCCCATATAGTTCAATTTGTTTGCACTCACAAAGAGATTACTTCTTCAAAATAATATTCATCGTATGGTGCAAAAAGAAATTAACCATACCCTCTTATACTTACTATAATACATTAAGAAAAAACCAACCCTATCAAACTTATACTATTCACCCATACATATTGAGAGATGCACCTTATTATCTTTCTGGTTCTTAATCGTATTAAAATCTACACATAAAAACCACTTAGGGATGGGATCTCCTTTACAAGTTGTTGTTAAAGTTAGGTCCTCAACACAATATCATTCTAATAATTTCAAAGCATATATGTCATCGGTGTGGAGTGCAAGCCCCTGCAAAAAGATCATGTGAATCATGTTAAGGATGGTAGATTCTTCCACGTCATATCTTACAATTTCATTTTTTCCTATTTTTTTAAATCATTTTTGCATATTTATCAATTTTCAGTTGTAATTATATGATGTTGAAGTAAAATTATGTTCATTCCATTTATTTATTTTCATCTGGTCAGCGGGCGAACGACGGGGATTGAACCCGCGCGTGGTGGATTCACAATCCACTGCCTTTGGACCACTTGGCTACGTCCGCCCCAAACCAATAGACAGTCTCTGTCTACAGTCATTACTTCCAAGAATGAAAGTTTCTAAGTCCCCAAAAAAAACTAAAAACTAACTAATAATATTAGTTGATCAGTTAAGCTGACAAGTTCTGACCGGACATCAAAGTTTTGCAAGATCGATAACCTTCTTGCAACTCTCGAACAAGTGAGTCGTATTGCTTTATTTATTGAAAGCAATAGGCAACTTCATGAAATTTTGAGAATGAAAATTTTTAGTTGTAGAATTTAAAATAGTAGTATTGTTTAAGGACAATTAAAAGTTTTTATATATAATATCCACAACAATCAATTATTTTATTACTACGAGAGCCACATCCATTGTAATAAATAATATTTATAAAGAACATAAATTCATCTAGGTGTATCACAAGGTGAAAATCTTGGCATGATATTGTTATATTGCAAAGAAATGACCATATTTGTAATTGGTATGAACTCATCTCGTTCAACCATTATATTAATATTTTATTTAAAAAGAAAAAATAATTAAATGTTATTTACTAATTCTGTAATCAACGTGCATAGTATGTTCCTCGAGGAACATATGGACGATGCCCATGAATTACAATGAGGACTCACAAGCGACCAAATATTGAACTGATCAACATCCGTCTATACTAAAACCAGTTAGAGTAGTTAGCATTCTTGTTAGCTCATTCCGAAATTAGGTATATGGAAACAAAAATGGGTATGGTCATGAGAGTAATGTGCGAGAATAATGCTATGTAAACTCCTACTAATACACAGAAATCACTTGCATCCTCATCAGCAGAATTATTTCTAATCTCTGGAATTGCAGAATTGCAGAATTGCAGATAAATTTAACAAGCATAAACAATATGAGTCAATCCGAGAGCACGGTCATGAAGCCCAATGGAGATATTCTACTTCCTCTCTATTCAACGAAGAAAACAAGCAGCACTTCTTCAGGTTTGGTAAACACTGCATTGTCATCAGTATCCAACATTGCAAAGATATTGCCCACTGGAATATTGTTTGTATTTCAGGCTCTTTCTAATCTTCTTTCCAACAATGGGGTCTGTCAAAAGTCGGATAAGATTTTTGTGGGAGTGATGGTGGGCATTCTTGGAATAGCATGCTTCATATTGTCATTGATAGACACCTTCACAGATGACTCCACAGGGGAAGTGCACTATGGGATTGCCACCATTAATGGGATTGCCACTGGTACGAAGATTAAGCCTTGTAATGAGTCTGAGTACAGGATAAAATTGAAGGATTTCGTGCATGCAGCTGTGGCGGTTTTGGTGTTCGCCGTAATGGCCCTCACAGATCAAAACGTGGTGCAGTGTTTGTATCCATCTGAAGAAAACAATATAAAGAAGATGTATCAAGCACTTCTCGTTGCAGTGGGCGCAGCAAGTGGGGCTATATTTGTTAAATTCCCTCTAAACGGCAAGGAATCAGTAGTCCTGTTAGAACACCATGAGATCAATCTATGGTGTGTTTCAGTTGGCTTTCGGTGGTTTAACAGTCAAACTTTTGTAAAAGTAGTAAACAACCCACCACTGTTTGTGAATTATCAGCCAGATTAGTTGGTCCTCCGTAGAAAAATGTATAAGAAATGTTTTAGTTCAGCCTAAACATCGCATATGTTTTAAACATCATACATGTAATAAATAGGTTTTTCTACAATAAATTTAAAATATTAAAAAAAATTAGTGTAAATTATATCTATAAAAGAATTAAGAACTAACACAATCTATATTGAGTGGATTGAATTTTTTTTTTTGTTTTTTCCTTTTGATTGATAAATATTAAATTTTGAAGGAATCCAAAAATTTGATACAACCACTATAAGATATTTAAACTCAAATCACAAACAACAATACCCAAACTAAACATCAAGATGAGTCAAAAAAGCTGACTCCTACCAACCCCAACATTACAACCAAACGAAACTAAACCCTCAAGTGGGAGCACAGTTCATTTTGAGATAAACATTCTCTTTAACTTGGATTTTTTTCTTATTACAAACCACTTTCTAGTCCTTATTCATAATTGAATCCATATTATTAAGAAAATTGGAAAAAAACTTAGAAGGGCTTGGATCCCTCCCAAATCTGTGGGAGGCATTCTCTCCTCCACAATCTTTTAAGAAAAAGGAGGGATCTCATTCGAAAATCAACAATATTTTGGCAAATCTAATCAAATTTTGTTCAAAATATTTCCGTGAGGGAGAAATTCAAATCTTTTATGGGAATTCTTTCTACCATCAATAATATTTTTTTAAAATAATTAAATGAACTTGTTGTATATCTTTCCCTCTCCGGCCCGACACCAGGGCAAATCGCGAGAACCACGCGGGCAGAGGAGTCGGGTAAACAGGGCGCGGGAAAAACATGTCGCGGGGGATGGAGAACCCGACGCACAGAGGCAGAGCGGGTTTCGGGGGCGGAAAGACACGCCGAGGAAGCATGGCAGAGAAACAACAAAGAAATATGTATGCGGGCCTTCAAAATCCGACGCCCAGGAAGCATGTCGCGAGGGGTAAAAAATCCGACGCACAGCCAACGCGGGTTTAAGCGTCGGGAAAACAGGTCGGATAAACAAGGAAGGAAAACATGTCGGGTGGCTTTCAAAACCCGACACAAAGGGATATGTCGTCGGGTCGTCAAAACCCGACGCACAAAGGAAATCGGGTTTTGGGGGCGGAACGACATGGCGCAACGAATACATGTCGGGGGGTCTTCAAAACCCGACAGCAAGGGAATTCGGGTTTCCGGATCGGGAAAACACGCCGGAAGAGCATGAAAAGGAAGCATATCGAGCCAATTTCAAGCCCGATGCAAATGCACGAGGAGTTCCGAACCCGACAGCGCTGGGGATCTCATCTCGCCACCATGGTTGTTGAAGAATTGAATGCATTTTGGAGGTGGTTGGAAAAGGGGGGCGAATTCTTCTCCTCTCTCATCTTTTCTTCCTATATAATGTAAGGAGGGGCTGTTTTTTAAAGGTTGGACATTTTTGTTTTGTGCCTCCTCCTTCTTCTCCTGGCAGTGGATTTGTGGAGCAAAAGACCTTCCCATTTGAATTTGTAATGCAACCTTGCCTCTTGGCATTTTGCGATGATGTATCCCCTTTGGAGCAAATATAAAAATGCATTTTGTGGATGATTCTCAACCCTCCATGTATTCTTTTGCTCTCCTTACGATCTTTTTACATGTGAATATGGCATCAGGCATAATATCTTGCATTGCAATTTTTTTATGGTTTGTGTTTATTGGCAAGACATATGTCCTTCATTCCTGCATCACCTCCATAGCTTAGGTTTATTTTTATGCATTTCTCTCCCCTGTCTCCTTGGTAGTTAGATTAGTTTTTTTGGGTAAACCTCTGCGTTTCATTGGTGCATCTGAACAGAGGAATAGGAGCCGGCCTTCATCCGGAGAGCTTTTCCGATTTCGCGAGGTCCCACACTTGGGAAAAGCTCCATGTTGTGCAATCGCACCGGAGTCTCAAACAATCGCGTCATGGAGTCCTGTGGGTGCCTTGTGATTCGACACCAACAGGCTGGCACGCACGGTGGGACAAGAGGTCATTCCATCAAAAATTTGAAGGAGTTTCATGAAATTTGCACTAAAATTGCAGTTTGTTACAAATTTCGAATTTTGCACTTCCCACCGAACCCAAATCAATTTTCAAGGGCTTAACTTGCTCAAAACAAGTCAAAATTTCACGGTTGGTAGATCCGATTGTAATCTTCAAAAGGGTATCTTTAGTTTTTTTAGATTTTGATTTTCAAAATTTCGGGTTTTTAGTGATTTCGGGTTTTGGGACCCGAGAACATCAAAGCAAGCAATTTCGGGTTTTGGGAGATGCATCATTGATGGTCCTAATCCCGACAAAGAAAGAAAATCAGGATTTGAGGGATGTCGGACATGTTCCAAGTTCCGACACATAGCAATTCGGGTTTTGTGAGTTGCATCGCGTGACCTGAGTTCCGACTGTGCTTTTCGGGAATCTGCAGCTGCACAGCAGGGTCTAAATTCCGAATTGAAGTCTGTCTCCTCTGGGTCCTTCAAGGTTTTAAACTCCATTTTTAATATTGTCAAGTTTGGTGTGTAACTTGGCAAAATCCAGCCTTTTAGAGGCTTGTTCTCCAACACATCTGGCGACTCCGAAGGGATTGAATTCAGCGGTGTAGCAGCACAAGTTGCCCATGCACATGAGAAGGATTCGGACAAGGTCTTATACTCGAGAAGAAGGGTTATTCGTCCATCTACAACTTTCACCAGGTTGGGGAAGGAGAGGAAGAAGATCACAAAGATCGCCATCTCCACCTAACAGAACTTTATCTACACCTCCACCTGGTAGGCCTTTTCTTGCATCAACCAGGGTTCTTAGGCCAATCATAATGGCGCATCTACCACCGAATCCCTTTGTAAATTTCACGGGCAGTAGTCCACTTGCCCTAAATGCTCAGAATCAAATTCCAGTTGCAGCACTAAAGAATATCCCCTACTTCACGGGTGAGAATCATACTACTCCTATTGATCACATCCAGGATATTGCTAATGTATGTGCAATCCACGAAATAAATCAAATGGATGTTGCAGTCAAGCTGTTAGCTTCATCTTTCAAAGGCAAGGCCTTACAATGGTTTAGGAGCCTAACAGCAGGGTCTATTACAAATTGGAACCAACTTTGTTGTTCACTCTTGCAACTGGGCTTGGGGAAAGGGCGGATAATCTGTCTTTGCTGAACAATTGACAACAATTAAAAGGGCTCCTAACGAGCAAATGGCAGATTTTAACTTCAGTTCCAACGATGACATGGGGATTCCAATTCCAATAGATGTTAGACCAACAGCCGAAGGAGCATTCCTTTATTTTTTAAAGGCCATAAATTCAGACATAGCCATGATGATCCAATCAATGGGAGGGACAACGCTGCCAGGAGCCTATGACACAGCGATCAGAGCAGAGAACTGTTTGATCCAAGCTGGTAAGCTCGCACCAAGGCCGCCAATGCCTCTCTATCCAGATATGGGAAATCCGACAACCAGTCAAGCACCAGAGTTGAATCCCATTCCAACTCCTAGAAATCAAAGCAATAATGAGGCATCCACATCTTCAAACACTTCAAAAGAATTGCAGGAGGTCATGAAACAGCTGCAGAACCTTGGAAATGAGCTAGTGACTATCAAAAGACAAAGAAGCTCAAAGTGCTAGACCAGACGCCTCAAGCGCAGCATGCAAGCTAGGCCCCGTACCAACAAAATAGACCACCAGCTCAGGCTACAAATCAAAACCAAAGCCAGGGACAACCTCATGCCGCTGTGCCATTTCGACCGTATGATCCAAATGCAACGACATCCTCAAGAGCCTTGGTCCCAACACAAAATAACATGGCACAGAGTATGACCTGGTGTTACCTTTGCAATCTACCTCACAATCACCAAGATGTTTCAATGGTGCATCGAATCAGCCTGATGGTGCAAACCATTGGTGTGCCTCAAGAACCAAGCCAAGGGAATCACCAAAGAAGAAACACAACAAGAGAGACCTCCAACAGAAACCACATTGGCAAATTGGCAAACGGAAGACTTCTGTGGAGTTAACCAACAACCTTTTCAAGGCGTGGCTACCAAAACACGGTCATTGAAGAGAATCATGGAAGAGGGACAACCGTGTAATCCAGTTGTTTCTCAGACCACTCCTACACAACAAGGGGTCGGTAGACCAAACACAACTCCAAATGTGCAAAATCAGCTTAAGGTACCTGTTGTAGCTTCAGAAAAGGTTGCACCAAGTAAGGGGCAGCAAAAAGACAGTTCATTCCCCTTCAACATCATCGATCAAATGAAGAAGACACATGTGAACATCTCCATGTGGGAATCACTGGCGATCCCAGGGCAACGAGATTTATTGCAAGCTGCCATGGCTAATTGGTCTGCCACAAATGTATCAAACCAAGGACATGAGAAAGTTCTCACTAATGCAGTGCAACATGATGGGGGCCAGACAAGGAAAAATTTGAAGCCTCCACCGTTCTATGTGTCATTGGTTGTTGGAAACCACTTGGTACACAACTGCATGATAGATTCAGGGGCAAGTAGTTCAGTGATGCCGAAGCAAATAGCGGATCAACTGGGTTTGAAGTATGAGCCGGTGAAGGGAGTAGTGCAACTAGATGGAACAGCAGTAGGAACTGTTGGAGTCATCAAGGGTTAAGCCTAACACTACATTCCTGTCCTAATGTTACAGTTCTACAAAATGTGTCTGTGATTGACCTCCCACCACTCTTTGCGTTGTGCCTATCAAGAGACTTCACTGCAAAAATCGGTGGATATTTATCTGCAGATTGGTCACACATGATTTTTAGGACAAGGTATGGGGCCAAAGCAACAATCAGGTCAGAACCAATTGCCAACTTCCATATTGAGCCTCATGTACCAAGTCCTATTAATGCAAATTGCTCAGTTTTTGATCAGGACGAGTATTCAAATGATCTAGAAACAGTACTAAGGTCGAGGGAATTCCTGATTTAACTTTGGATGAATGGGCGAATAAGAGTCATGAATTTGACCCATACAAGGAAATTGAAGAATCTGAATTGGGCGTGTATTGTATACACGAAGAAAATTCACCCATTCCCAACATCATTCAGCCCGAACAAAAGGATGAAAATGAAGTTTGGCAACTATTCTTCGATGGTTCGAGAAGCAGACAAGGTGCTGGAGGTGGTGTAATGTTGATTTCACCACAAGACATCAAATATTATTCAGCTTTTCGTTTCCAGTTTTCTTGTTCAAACAACATGGTGAATACAAGGCATTAATTCATGGACTTCATCAGCTGGAAAAGGGGCATAAAGAACTTGCAGTGTTTGGAGATAGCGAGCTAATCGTCAACCAAGTTAGAGGACAACATGCTACAAAGAATGACCTGTTGAGGAGCTATAAGAATAGGGTATGGGACCTCATCGAGGACTTCGAAGCTTTCAACATCACGTCCATACCCAGGAAGAAAAATGAAGTTGCAGATAGGCTCGCAGCAGTTGGTGCAACGTTTGATGTGGTTGAAAACATCAGAAGGGAAAAAACACAACCACATATTCACGTGATTGTGAGGCCAGCAGTTCCAGATAATAACACAAGCTGGCAGGTGTTTGAGAACGATCAACAGATCGTCAATTTCTTACAAGAAGAGGCTGAATTCTCACTAGGAATCGTGATGTACTAGAGCAAAGCAGATGGGGATCAAGAAAAGTGCAAATGCGACAAACAAGCTTCCTAAGGGTTTAGTAACATCGAGTCTATCTTCAACCCTAACGACTAGTTTCGTAAGGAAAAGGCTAATATACAAAGTCAAGAGAGAAGATTCTGTGGCCAACCTCGATTGGGAAGGCAAAACACTTCAAATTGGTAAAGTGGCCACCGAAAGCAGAGAAATCAGATTTCATACAACTTTGCCAAGAATTTCCAGATGTCTTCGCTTGGAGCTATGAAGACTTGAGAGGATTCGATCCAAGCCGGCACAACATACCATAGAATTGGATCCAGATGCTAAGCCCATCGTGCGTAAGCAAAGACTGCACAACCCTCACATTGAGCCTCGATGAAGAAAGAACTAAACAAGCTAATAGAGGCAAGCATTATATTCCCGATCAAGCACTCAAGTCGGGTTGCAAACTTGGTTCCTGGCCAGAAGAAGAGCGGAGAAATTAGGTTATGTGTGGACTTTCGAGACCTCAATAGGGCCTCTCTCAAAGACCATTACCCACTTCCTTCGATGGAACAAATATTGCAAAGTAAGATCCGGTTCGAGAGATTCTCTCTCCTAGATGGCTACTCGTGGTATAATCAGTGATGGTGAAAGAAGATGACCAATTCAAGACGGCTTTCACCACCAAATGGGGAACCTATGCCTACAAGAAAATGCCATTTGGGCTATCAAATGCTGGAGCCACTTTCCAAAGGGCAATGGATATGGCATTTAGGGGGTTGATCAATAAAATAGTTCTGATATATCTTGACGACATCACTGTATTCTCAAAAAATGCAGTGGATCACCTCTGCCATTTGAGGCAAGTATTCCAGAGGTGTAGAAGATTTGGGGTATCTTTGAATCCCAAAAAATGCATATTTTTGGCTCACGAGGGAAAACTTCTAGGCCATATTGTTTCAAAGGAAGGGTTGACGATTGACCCAGAAAGAGTTGAAGCAATTCGAGCATTGCCATTGCCAAGTCACAAGAAGGCTCTTCAAAGCTTCTTAGGAAGGATCAATTTTGTCCGCAGGTTTGTTCCAAACTTTGCAGCTCTCGTGAAACCAATAACGCTAATGTTAAAAAAGAGCATGGCATTTAAGTGGACAGCGGAAGGCAAGGCAAGTTTTGAGGCAATAAAAGAGGCTATATCTCAAGCTCCGACTCTCGTCAATCCAGACTTCTCCAAGGACTTCGTGCTATATGCCTTCGGTGGCGGAGACACAATTTCTGCAATCTTGGTACAGCAAAACAAAGAGGGATTAGAGCAACCAGTTGCTTTCTTCAGTCAAGGCTTGGAGGAATTCGAAACTAGGTACTCTTTCATTGAAAAGCATGTACTTGCAGTGATCAGGAGTTTAAAGAAATTCAAGCACCTAGTCTCGAACAACAAGATCCAATTGTTGGTCTCCCATGCGGGAGTCAAAGACTTCCTTCTAAACAAGGATCTGAATGAGAAGCGTGCAGGATGGATAACTCGTGTCATGGAATATGACATCGAAATTAAGGTCACTAAGCTAGTACGTGGAAAGGGACTATGTGAGCAGCTAGCCTTGAGTCAACAAGTTGAAGCAGGTGATGAAAAAGAGACTGTCTTGGTACTACAGGATGGTCAGGAACAAGAAAATGAGGATGTGCCCACTCCTTGTTGGACTCAGAGTATGATACACTTCCTACGGACAGGACTATGCCCCCCAGGAATGAGCAAAGCAAAAAGGAGATACTTCAGATTACAAGCTATTCCTTATGTGCTTGTTAATGGTGTTCTGTTCAAGAAAGACATCAATGGAGTTTTATTGAGGTGCATTGGGACAGGTCAAATTGAGAGGGTGTTACGAGATTTTCACGATGGAGGTTCTGGAGGACATTTTGCCCCACGAGTAACGGCTCTCAAGATAATGAAAGGCAGGTATTATTGGCCCACGTTGTTCAAAGTGACTATTATACATGGATAAGAAAGTGTAAGAGATGTGCACTCTTCACAGCAAAGAAAGACTAGCAAAGACTTCCATCGCACCCGATTTTGGTGACCAACCATTTATGCAATGGGGATGGACTTCATTGGGGTCATAAATCCGAACTCAAGCCAAGGCCACAAGTGGATTCTCACGGCAACAGACTATTTCACCAAGTGGACCGGAAGCGGTAGCGCCAAAGAGGCAAACGAGTCCAACATACTAGACTTTTATGAAGGGATAGTAACTGTGTTCGGTGTGCCACCACTATCATATCGCATAACGCATTGGCATTCGTAGGTTCCAAGATCACGTGAATGGGCTGTTAAAAATGGAATCTACTTGAGCACCTCTTCCAATTATTACCCACAGTGGTAATGGGCAGCAGAGTCCACGAACAAAACTTGCTAAGAATCATCGGGAGGACTCTAGATGAAAATCAAAGAACATGGCATACCAAGCTAAAATCAGCATTATGGGGATGTAATAACACCAAAAAGTCTAGGGGGAATTCTCCCTACAAGTCGGGTCTCCATGGGAAGGAGGCGGTATTGCCCATATCATTAGAACCGCCCTGCATTGGAGTTCATGAGGCAGCTGGAGTCACCGAGTTCGAACCAATGGAGGCCTGGTATGCGGAATTGATGGAATTGGAAGAAATAAGAGAACGTGCAGTTGTGCAATTGAGAAAGATCAAGCCTTGGTTAAAAGATGGTTTGATAAGAAAGTAAGAGCAAGGACCTTCCAGAAGGGGATCTAGTTCTGAAATGGGATGTAGATCGGGCAAAACCAGAAGGCATTCCAAGTTTGATGCCATTTGGAGTGGCCCCTACATGGTCACGGGATGTAAGAGTAACAATGCCTTCCAATTGTCTACATTGGATGGAGAAGAACTCCCGATTCCGGTTAACGGAATCTATCTTAAACATTGCTACTTAAAAGAAAAGGTTACCCTTGTAAATATTAGCTTAGATTTCAATTCCGCTAAGTGCGTATGCACATTGTCTTGTCAGAGTTAGGTTTCAGCTTCCCTAAGTGCTTTGGGCACAGTTTCGTTGCTCTGGTTTGGTTTTTACATGCAAAGCATGTTCTCTGAGAGGGAGTTCAAATATCAGTTTAGTTCGGGTTATTGCTTATGACTCCATGCCCAATGGATTGTTGAAAGGCCACTGATCTTCTACCTAGCAGGCAGGTAATCCCATTGAGTCGCCAAATTGTTGTATATCTTTCCCTCTCCGGCCCGACACCAGGGCAAATCGCGAGAACCACGCGCGGCAGAGGAGTCGGGTAAACGGGCGCGGAAAACATGTCGTGGGGATGGAGAACCCGACGCACGAGGCAGAGAGCGGGTTTCGGGGCGGAAAGACACGCCGAGGAAGCATGGCAGAGAAACAACAAAGAAATATGTATGCGGGCCTTCAAAATCCGATGCCTGTGAAGCATGTCGCGAGGGTAAAAATCCGACGCACAAGAAACGCGGGTTTAAGCGTCGGGAAAACAGTCGGATAAACAAGGAAGGAAAACATGTCGGGTGGCTTTCAAAACCCGACACAAAGGGATATGTCGTCGGGTCGTCAAAACCCGACGCACAAAGGAAATCAAAGTTTCGGGGCGGAACGACATGCGCACGCAATAATACATGTCGGGGGGTCTTCAAAACCCGACAGCAAGGGAATTCGGGTTTCCGGATCGGGAAAACACGCCGGAAGAGCATGAAAAGGAAGCATGTCGAGCCAATTTCCAAGCCCGATGCAAATGCACGAGGGAGTTCCGAACCCGACAGGCGTTGGGGATCTCATCTCGCCACCATGGTTGTTGAAGAATTGAATGCAGTTTTGAGGTGGTTGGGAAAAGGGGGCGAATTCTTCTCCTCTCTCATCTTTTCTTCCTATATAATGTAAGGAGGGGCTGTTTTTTAAAGGTTGGACATTTTTGTTTTGTGCCTCCTCCCTTCTTCTCCCTGGCAGGTGGATTTGTGGAGCAAAAGACCTTCCCATTTGAATTTGTAATGCAACCTTGCCTCTTGGCATTTTCAGTGATGTATCCCCTTTGGAGCAAATATAAAATGCATTTTGTGGATGATTCTCAACCCTCCATGTATTATTCTTTTGCCTCCTTACGATCTTTACCGTGAATATGGTCGCCTCAGGCATAATATCTTGCATTGCATTTTTATGGTTTGTGTTTATTGGCAAGACATATGTCCTTCATTCCTCGGTGCATCACCTCCATAGCTTAGGTTTATTTTTATGCATTTCTCTCTCCCCGTCTCCTTGGTAGTTAGATTAGTTTTTTTGGGTAAACCTCTGCGTTTCATTGGTGCATCTGAACAGAGGAATAGGAGCCGGCCTTCATCCGGAGAGCTCTTCCGATTTCGCGAGGTCCCACACTTGGGAAAAGCTCCATGTTGTGCAATCGCACTGGGAGTCTCAAACGATCGCGTTGCGGAGTCCTGTGGGTGCTTGTGATTCGACACCAACGTAACTAATTTGTTTTCAAAATGTTCTTAATGATATATGCCCATTCAACCCCCATTTAATCGATCAAAAATATATGCTCCCTTGAAAGTTGTGGTTGACTTGACTTCCCAACAACAAAGCAAGAGTTGTCTAGCCATAATTAAAAACTCGCCGTCGTAGAATTCCATACATGAGAAGTAATAGGCCGGTGGATGTTAATTTTTTTGAGTGAAAGTTCTTCTCCCAATCCCTCTCATGAAATTGGTTTTATGTTTTTAAAATGGGATAATCAAATGTTGAAAGAGTTTATACATTTATCAATGTTGAAAGGTTTTGCATTGATAAATGTATTAAATTAATTTCAACACAATATATCGACTTAAATTTAATTTAATTTTTAAATAAATATATTTTCAAGTGTATAAATAATAGGAAAATACAAAAAAAAATTATTTAAGAGATCAAAAGTTTATAGATTTATTTTTTATTATAAGTTATCGTGCATGTGTTTGTTAGTGTAGGTTATTATTTATCATTTTATTTATTTATCGTGATAATTCTTACACTTGTGTTAGCCCTACACTTGTTGGGTTAGTTTATTTGGAATTTGTTAGAAATTTTTTCAGCATAAATTTTTATGCAAAACGGAGTGCGGCATTGGATTTAGAAGGTGTCAAAACCTTATAATCGACCGTAAACCTGGACCATGTTTTGAGACAACAAACCGATGCGATATGTACCCTATGGATGCATTCTTTTATCCATTGGATATAAGTGTGTACCTTACGGATGCATTCTTTTACCCTCTTGATATTTTGGTTTTGGATGCAGTCTTTTATCCACTGGACGCAGATCGCACCCTTGGTGCATTCTTTTATCCATTAGATATTGACGTGTACCCTTTGGACGCAATGATTTATCCTCTTGATATTTTAGGTTTTGGGCGCAGGCTTTTATCATTTGGTCACAAGCATGTATCGTGTGGATGCACTCTTTTACCCTTTGGACATTTGGGTGTCACGTGTACCTTTTAAAAAGATCAGCATTAAAATATTATTTTAATAGCAAAATCTTGTAGAGCTCATAACTTTTGATCCGTAGCTCGGATTAAGGTGATCTTTTTTTTTAAATTGTGTATTTTTTCGAGATCTACACATTGGTAACATTTTTATACACATATTTCAAATGTAAAAGGTATTGTTACTCATTGTAATATTTACATGCACTCAATTATAAAGTTCCAAATTCGAGAGGGTGTTGTGATCACTTGTGGACGTAATTTCGGTTGAGCCCGATGTCCTAAACTTTTGGGTATTGCATTCTTATATCTATGGGTGTATACATTTATATCTCTCTTGTTTGTTGAGATATTTTGGATCTATATTTTCAACACTTTTTTTGGCATGTTAACAGTCTCTCTTGTGGGGGAGCTATTCTGGTGGAGCCCAATGTTAGTTTGTCATTGTTCGAGTAGTTGATTTTGACAACTCATACAGATCTGTGGTGTCACTCTACCCATTCTGCAGTATGGGAGGGTGTGGTGTTGATACTACTTCTTCAGGTTTCGTGTCATTTCCTTGTTACCTTGGCTTTTCTTAGATCGTGGTACTCCTATTTATTTGGATCTCATGTCCTTGCCTTGTTGCCTTGGTTGTTCTTGGATCGTGGCACACCTATTTATAGTAGTTGATCAAATTATGTTTGGTGTTTTTTACATTTTTGACATCACTCCATTGACAGTCTCCTTGCATGGAGCTATTCTGGTGAAGTCCAGTGTCGCTTGTTTTTGAGTTCTATGATCAAGCAAGAGATTCGCACTATAGTGCGCACCACACTTCTTCAACATTGTACGAGTTTTTGGAGCCGAGCTTCTGAGGATATCTTGCAGCAAGATTTTTCCTCTCTACTTTGTTATTACTGGTTTTGGGTACCTTGCGGTGTCTAATTTTCTCAGTTATTGTACGTGGGTACCTCATCAAGCCTTGTTGCCAGGACCACCTTCTTTCCACCCACCTAAGCTATGCTTACGGGAGGGTGTTAGTGTAGGTTATTATTTATCCTTTTATTTATTTATCAGGATAATTCTTACACTTGTGTTAGCCCTACACTTGTTGAGTTAGTTTTCTTAGGTGTACTAGTTGTGTGGAGTTAGCATAGTAGTTGTGTTGAGTTAGCTTCTCAGTTATGTGGAGTTAGCTTACTAGTATTTTGGAGTTAACTACCAATATAAGTTAGTGGGATTTCTTCACCACTGATTTAGGTAGTAGTTGCACTTCCCTCCTCCTATATGTACATCTTTCTTATTGAATAATTCAAGTCATTCTATTGTAATGTATTGAGCATTATGGATTATGATGGATTTCCATATATGGTATTTTAGCTCTTTTGTTTTACAAATCTAATGTGGTGTACTATTATCATCTGAGATCACGGCTTGGAACAATCTTCTTATCATTCCTTTCAAAGTGTCAATATGTGAAAAACAATCAAGTGTAGTAAATCTCCGTAATAGATTAAGTTGAACAACACAATGCGTTAAAAATTAGTTTATTGACAAAAAAACCAAAATCACATTACCGATCGCAACCCACTTCAAGGGGGCAGCCTCCTTTGAGCAAGCTCAAAACAATAATATTCATGGATACCTTTTGTAGTCCTAATAACTCCCTAATTATATACTAGTTCTATTCTAAAAACTACTACTACCCATGCATGTGGGATTATTCTTAATAGCTTAAGGGACAACATACAAAGCATACGCATCTATAGTATCTATTACAATAAGAATGCAAAAAGAAGGGTAGGATGAAAGGTCCTAACATCTAGAAAGTAAGATGAATGACTTCTGAAAAACTTAGACCTTAAGCTCTTACTTATCAGCTTTGTGGAGAGTGGACTATTTTCGTAGAGGTCCAAAAAACTATGAACATGTTGGGAAACTTAAAAGGATATGTCTAGGCTTAGACCTGAATCTAACTTTTGAATGATTCTATGTGTTCTAAGCTACAAAATCATATCTCGATTTGTCTAGATTTGTCATAACTATTGAGAAATCAACTTCCATCTCCAAAACCCTTGTACTACCTCTAGGTATACATAATGCATAAGGGAAAAATGTGTTTTTGGACCTATGATAAATGAGATAAAAGTGGAGATTCCTTAATAAATTGATTGTAATATAATTAAATAGATAGATCTAAATATCAACAATAATAGAACACCAAATAACACCAAAATAGAGAGATAATATGATAATATGCAAGTATATATGACTTAGCCACTTTAAGGGGGAAACCTCCAAACCTTACAATAAGACTCCAATGCTCAAAATGATGATCAAGTACTAGTTACGTTGGGATTTTATAATGGTAAGAAGTGGTGGGATGTGATGGTGTGACCATGTAAGGTTTTATTTTCTATATTAAATTTGATGTCCATTTGACCATCACAAGGTAATTTTGTAATAAATATTATGTCTAATTGACTATCACTTAAAAAAATTTTATTTTTGAACTTTAACGTCACAAAAATGTAATATCTTGGTCGTGTCATAGAGTTTGAGACCCTTTTTCTCTAAAATATTATTTTCATCAATCTATGGGAAATATGAACATAATGTAATGGAATTATTAATCAATGTGATATGTGTAAAATCTAAAATAAAATCCTTAAAATTTATATCTATTGGCATTTTTCAAATAGATGTATTTAAGATATTTGTACTAGTTACTACCTCATATATACCCTACTTATGCTATGTAATCTACCTAGGTTAACCTACTAAGCATATGAAAGCATAAATAAATGTGATATGACATGTTAAGAGATTATGTTAGCCACAAGTCAGCTATACATATCCAATATATGACCTATGATTAAGGGTGTAGCATGCCCCTCCCCTTCAAAGCAACATTGTCCCCAACGTTGACAATTTCTTAATGTTGTTTCACACAAGCATAGTCCTCAATGGTGATTTCCTCTAGATGTTGGTGTATAAAATATTTCTCTTCCCATGTTGCAGCTTTATTTTCTTAATTCTTCCACTTGATTAGATACTCATGAATTACCTTCTTCTTTACCCTCTTGGTGCATTTTTGAAGAATTTTCTCAGCTTCCAAACTGATTTCGCTTTCTTCAACAAGCTCTAGTAACTCTTTCAAGGTTTAAATTTTTGTGTAATGACATTCTCCAAGCTATAAATGTGACTCATATGCAAAATTGGAAAAAACTCTTTGAGACTAGAGAGCTTTAAATATTTAAAAATGTGACTATGCTTACCTTCCACTTGAACTTCCTTTATATTTTTCCTTGAACATGATGTTGAGCTACATCCAAGTTGATGAAGTTATACTTGTTGCTATATTTTTATGAAAATAATTACTTTTTCCTTTGGATGCACCCTTCAAACTGAAATATTGAATCTTCCATCTTTGGAGCTACATTATTTGAAATCTTATCCTTTATTTTTTTTTCATATTCATCCTTTACCTTTCCTATTGCATCACTTGCAATGTCTTCTCATTCTACTTATCCTTCTTATTATTCTTCTCTTACAACATCATCATTATTTTCTTCCTTACCCTATTCTTTTTCTTTTTCCATCTAGCCAAGAAAACTTATTCCATTTTCTCTTAAAACCAATATGAAATATCATGATTCAATGAGAGAGACGACTTTGTGTTGGACTAGCAAGCCAAAATTATAACCAAAACCATGTGCTTCTAGATGAAAAATAACCCTTTGTATATTATATCCGCCATTCTCTAACATCAATCTCTCCATTAACGTAGAAATATTATATCCCCATGATGCACAAAAATTAGGGTTTCAAGAACAAACTCATTTGACCAAGACTTAGCCTTCCAAATTTAGAAATATGATATCCTAAAAATAAAAATACATAGAATAAACCCTCTAATTTGTTTATATATTTCTAAAAATGTTAAAAACTTAGAAAAACTCCAAAAATTGTTGCTTATGGAGTGAATATTTCAAAAACATATCAATGTTATATCTTCCACAACATAAATCGACATCACCTGAAAATTAGCGGGTAGCTTCCTCGTCTTATGTAGTAACTTGTTATCTCATTTTAGTGATTTCAGCTAAAATGGAGATAACCATAGGAAAATTTTGAAAAATCTCTTAAAATTCCCTTTGAAAGAGATTTTCAGTTTTCGGGTTTTCATTGCATGAAAACATGTTTCTTGTATGTCTCATGTTTCCCGAAACCCGAAACCCGATTGCCTAAGTCCATTGTGTCAGGTTTTGGAACTTCCAAACATCAGAGCATGCTTTGCCAAATGCATGTTTCATGTCACTTGTTTCCCAAAACCCGAAACCCGAATTGAATCAAATCCTTTGTATCGGGTTTTGGGCACTCCAAGCATGATGACATGTCATTAATGTCTAGTTTTCTCACAGTTGGAACACATGTCAAATGAGGTGTAATTAATGCTAGGTTATTATAAATAGTCAGTTTTTCCACGTCATTTGTTACCTTATCATTTTTGCTGCATTGGATTTTCGTTGATGCTTCTTCTACCTCCAAACCCGATCGAGCTTCCCAATCGATTTCACCATCCGTTTTGCAAGCTAGTTGAAGGTATTCTTCTCTTCTTTCTATTTTGAAGCTTTTTGGGTTATTTATGAGGTGTTTGTTTGGGGTTTCCATTTCTTTTCCTCCTGTTTCTAGTTTAGGTTTTTGGGTTATTTTCCTTGTTTCTTGTCTTTTTCCCCTATGGGTTCTTGTTTGAAATTCACCCCTAGGTTATTTACTTATTTTTCATAGGTTGTAACTTATAGTTTTCAAAAAGATTTTGGAATTCCTAAGTGATCACGAGGTGGGAATTTTTCATATTCTGACATGTCAAAAACCCGATATACTTGTTTCGAGTTTTGCAGGTGTTTAACATTTTGCTCTTTCCGCCTTGTTTTGGGTTTTTACAAGTGCTTGACATCCTTCAAGTTTCACTATGTGTGTCGGGTTTTCCTACTTGTCCGACACTTCCTCACTTCCGCAGTGTGTCGGGTTTTCGTTGATGCTCAACATGTCCTGACTTCCAACATACACTCCATTATGTCGGGTTTAGAAGGTGTTTTACAAGTCTCAAAATCCGAGCAGCTTTAGTGGGTATGTGCACTTGTCCAACAAACTTTCAAGCCGGATCACTCTTCTAGAAATCATCAAGGAATTTTTTTGAAACTCCTCATGACGGACCCGGCCAATCTAAGGATAATTCAGGAAATATGAAGTATAAGTATCAGAAGATGGAGTCTTCTTCTTACATAAGCTGCAATTATGACATTCGGGACACAGAGCTCGGCAATATAGATATGGAGGACTTCTGGAAGAGAATTGAGGATTCTTCTCAGAATTCCTAGATGAAGTCGATAGCTAGTAGTGGTCTCCCTCTTACAACAGGATTTCCAATATCAACTCAATGCCCTGAATTCATCCTAGCTTGCACTTCTAACTATGACTCAGCCTCCGCTCAGTAAGAAATCAAGCAAGAGAGTCTATAGTGAAATTGGACGGAGGTTACTTTGATCAACTCCTAAGGTTTCCCGACTTTGTGGAATATGTTGATTTAAACCTTAAATCAGCACAAAAGGCCTGGGACAAAGATCAGGAAGACTGCATCAAGCATGTAAATAAGAAGTTCTTGATCAAGGCTAAGCCAACCATTTCTAGGTTTCCCAAGTTGGTCCCTAGAAGTGATTTTATTCTTGAAATCAGTGATATCATCACCCTACTGAGTCAATTATTTGGACTCCCAGAGTCAAAATATTTCCAAGGGTGGATGTACTAGTTCATGGTCATCATAAAGAAGAATGACCAAGGGATTGATTGGGGTAGCCTAATAAGTGACGAGATAGACTCCCAAATGAAAACAGTCTTGTCTACCAAAGAAGTTTTATATGATGTCATACATCACTTATGTAAGAAGAAGGCATGAGAAACTACCCAGGGCTAGATGCAAAGGGAAACCGAGCAACGGAACACATATATTGGTACTTCCCTCAGCTAACAATAAAAGGGTCTGAAGACCAATATAGAAGAGTGAATGACACCTTCTTCTATGAAAACATTTTTAGGTTGGATCCTGATCTGAGGAAAAGAAGGGTTTTTGATGAAGCATGGGCCGAAGTGTCAAAATGGGGTTACATCTTCTTGCAATTCAAGAATTTTACTTATCTTCAGTGGTAAGGTTCCATGGTAACCCTTTCCATTTTCCTAGGTTCCCAGGTGACAAACTAATCCTTATGGATTTAGTTAGATAATTGTTGGATTTTCACAAATTCCAACAAAGCAAGCACAAAGCCGCCATCTCCTTCCCTATTTCTATTAGAAGGTATACATGCTCTATAGTGGTTAAGGCCAAGAACATGGTGCATGAGATTCAGGACAAATTGAAGAAACATATGAAGCTCTTAGGGAGGGATTTGACATCCGAGGAGTCCTCAAGTCATATGGAACCTTGTATCTGCATGTGCCTAATGTGGAAGACATCTGGGTTGATCTTCGGGATGAAGTTTCGTCAAAGAAAAGACAATAGCAGATTGGCACTTGAATAAATTCAGATGTTAGATCTAGCTAATATCCCCGAAGGCACCGTGGACAATGAAAGTGTCTTGGACACTAGGTACAAACAATCGAATGGAGACCAACACGGATTCCCAACCATTGATTGGTCTGTTGCTAAAAATCTTATATTACTGAAAGATCTGCTCAGACTCTTGTCCGTACCAAGGCATGGTTCATTTCTTAGGGAATGAGTTATAAGGAAAATATATTTTCAAAAATAGCTACTTTAGAAGCGGGACCCTCCAAGGGAGAGAGGGAAGAGGATAAAATCCCTACCAAGAGGTAGATAAAATTTAAGTTTGTCAGAAGGGGAAAAGCAAGGAGCCACATCATCTACCACTCCTTCACAAACAATTGAGGTACTGGATTCACCTCCTCCACTAGAACAAGGAAAATTCCTTCAGAAGACGAGGTTGGTCAACCTCTTGTTTCTCCTTTTGTTGATTTCTCATCGGAGGTAAGTCTCTCTCTTGCTTCTCAAGATTTGACTTCAGAATCCTTACCTCCTCCCTCCCAATCTTCCTCACCTCATATTTCTATGCCACTTTCATCATCCATGGCCAGCATCTTCTCCGACCTCTCACCTCTTTCTGCTGGACCTAAGATGGCTATAGATATGCCTCCTCCTTATGCACCTTCATTCACTGAATCTATCCCCATAATCACCACATTTGCAGTCATCACTACTCCATAAGTAAACCTTCCTCCACCTGCAGATGTAACCATAACACCTCCGATAGGAGAAACTTCTTCCACTATACCTCAATGGTTAGTTGATCAGACCCTAAGGAAGAGGAAGGTGGTAGTTCCTCTACTAGCCTTTGACTTTAATTCCCTCAAGGCCTCTCCTGTCAAATCTGCCAAGAAACCCTAAATAGTTTCAAGGGTTTCAGTGGATGCCTTAGGGCATAAGTTTACAAAGATTTCCACTCCCACGGCCAACAAAACAAAGGAGGATATAATGGTCACTAATTATCAGATTACAAGGGTTGATCTGGGAAAGGTAACAATAGAAGGAGCACAACATGATGCCCAGGATGCCATAAACGTGTTGTGCCAGAAGCTAAAGGAAACAAAGGTGAGCAGAGATGAGCTAAAGGAGAAAGTTGAACAGTTGACAGAGGTATTTCTCAAGCTTTCAAATCCTTCTCAGTCAACACCATCATCTTCTACCCCTACTCCTATCAGGTTTGATTTCTCATCAGTACCTATGATTAAAAATATCAATGAGAAAGGGAGAATGGTTGATGAATGGATTCAGAGGCTACTCCTACAAGGAAGAAAGGTCATTGATGACATAATGGAGGTTTATAAATCCTTGGAGGAAATAAAGAAGGATGGAGAAAAATGGATGATGAATTTTCATAGGAATTCGAGAACCTTGAGTTAACTTTGGAGGCTCTCAATGTGCTGAAATAGGTTCCATCCCATATCTTAATGGAAGAAGGAATCATCCCACATGGGGATAAGCATTTCTAGCTAACCAAAGCCATCAGATTCAAGATAAAGATTCTCAGTGAAGCTTGCAGAAAGTTGAGGGAATCTAGAGATCAGTTGGTTGATGCCACCAATGACATAGAAGAGGAGCTGTCCAGGATCTTCACCAAGGTGTTGGATGAAAGCTCGAATATTCTACCTGTTGATGATTTCTATAAACAAATCCAAGAATCAATCCAAAGCATGAACCAACTTCCATCTTCGATTTGACAACCATTGATAAGTTCATAAGGATTGAGAATGTTTTGGAATCACTAAGGAAACTCAATAAGAGATTGAAGAAACTTCCTGGCAATGCAAGCGACACTCAAGAAACTTGTGAGGTTCTGAGTGACTATTCCAAAGTGCACCAGATGAAGCTAAGATGCAGGGCATAATCTAGATTCTAGGAATTTCGAGACAAGCAAGCTTCACTGGAGGAAGACAAGGATGACGAAACAGAATAAGTATAAGGTTTCATGTCATTTCCATCTAGGGATTGACATGTCTTTTTCATTTTCATTTCGTCACATAGCAAGCAAATTTTGACTTGTTCTCCTGCATGATCAAGCAAAATAGGATTCTCGTTAAATGACTATTTTCTAGGATTTATCCTATTTTCTCTCTGCTCTTTCTATTATAAATAAGGGATGCTTGTGCATTCCAAAGGGGGAGAATTTTATAATATTAAGATCTATTATGAAGAAGAAGAAAACTTTGTATTTTCTTTTTAATCATTGAGGAATAGAAATAGGTGTTATTTTGTAAAATTTGTGTTGTGGGATTCATCTATCTTGAGAGATTATTCTTACATCTAAGATCTTAAGCTATTATTTGTTTAGTGTTCTAGATTATTTTAATTGTTTCAAATATTACACTCATTACCTAAAAATTGTATGAGTATTTCTTGATTTGTGTTTGCTTGAAAGAAAATACGTTCCTCTCATTCCCTTCCCGCTCTGTTTTATCTATAATATTTTCCTTTCTAATCCATTCTATTTCTAAAGCTGTAACATCTCCATCTTGATTTGATGTGGATTTCGAGATTGTATCCCAACCTCAATGGTTAGAATAGTGTGAATATTGTACATATTATTTCTGATGTGTTTTAGATCAGTAATAAACAAGTTGCCTTACCTGTCTTTGAGTAGGGATTTAATCCCGTGTACTGTGGTTGAACCTCATATTTTGTGCTGACAAAATATCCAACCAACACAACTCCAATAAACAAATGACAGAAAAAAATCAAAATAATTGCGAGATATAGGTGATTCCCAAAAAATTAGAGTGTTGACCTATTTTTTCCCAAATCAAATCTTTGATACCACTTGTAAGGAAATTACTTCTGATATATCTAAATATCAATAGCAATAGAAAAATTAAATAGAAATATAATGTGATAATATGCAAGTATATATGACTTAGCCAATTTGAGGGGGAACCCTCCAAACCTTACAATAAGACTTCAATGCTTGAAATGATAATCAAGTACTAGTTACTACCTCCTATATATATCCTACTTGTTCTATGTAATCTACCTAGGATGACCTACTAAGTATATAAAAGCATAAATTAATGTGATATGACATATTAAGAGATAATGTTAGCCACAATTCAGCTATATATCCGATATATGACATAGAATTAAGGGCATAAAATTAATCAGACCTCAATTAGAGAACAATGTAGCAAATAGCACAAACTATAATGCATTTAACAAGCATTCATGTGTATTGTAATTTTCCCAATCCATATATTTTCAATTCTTTCAAACATGAAGAGAATATACATGCTCTATATGCTTAAAATCAAACTTTTGGTGTAGGGATGCTTAGAAAAACAAGTTCCATCGTTACATATTCAATAAGGATGTGATCTAATGTCACTTCTTACTAAATGTACTGACACACATTCATGTTTATTATATTATAAATATAAATTAAGATCGTATTGGCATGCAATCTAACCCACAACAAGTGGGAAAGCTAAAAAGGTCAAAAACTATGGGAAATCAAATGTTGGTCAAAAGGGCCTACTAAACAAATGACCATTTTTGCAAAGATGTGACTATTTTATTCATATGAAAATGGTCATCTTAAAAAGTTAAAATTGGTCTTAAACAAGCCAAAAAAGGGACAAGGTGAAACTAGATGAATGGAGAAAGAACAAGGCCTACATATAGAAGAATAAGAAGTCAACATGTAAAAATGAGGTTAATGTCATCAATCTGTATTCACCCAAACTGATCCATTTATATATTTCCAACTATCCATGATGATTTCTTCATTTAATTATTTTACATAATCATATGAAATACACAATAAAATAATGTATGCATACCTTTCCTTTGGTTTTAGCTCTTTTTACGGTGTTTTAACTTGTTATATGATTTTTGATCTTTGTCACTTTCCTTATTTATGTGTTTTTTTATACTTTAGAGACTTAATTTTCTTCTAATGTATTTTTTTAATATATAACATGTCTTCTATTATGTCATGTTTCTTGGCATTGATCTCCTTGGTGTGGATTCTTTATAACCTGCTTTTTCTTAATTTCAAGTTTTGTCATCCCTTATGTCATTTTGAGTTTTTTTCTCTAGTTTTCCTTTTTCGATTGTTGATGCATTTTTCATATCTCTTATCTTGTCCTCTTTTTCTCTAGTAAACCTAATTTAACAAGATGATTTATTTCAATTAACCAAGTTGGGATAATTTTGACATATTCATGCCTTTGTTATGTTGTTCGATAGTTCCCAACAACCCTTATACCTACACAGACTAATTTCATTTTATCCTACTCCTAGACACTCTTGTTAGGTCTTGGGACCCACCATTCTTTCACATTAATACCTTTCATTGTGCCTCTAAAAGCCCTTTCATATCTTCATGCATGAGTCATGTGTCATTTATAAGGGTCATCTCTCGAACCTCACATTTTTCTCATCATAATCCCTTTAAAATATTACCAATCAAATCAAACCACCTAAAAACAAACAAAACTATCCCATTGTGATTTGCAAGCTCTTGAAATATCACAAATATTTTATTTTTACTTTTTGGGTTAGTGGGAGCCTAGCCCAAGGTGTCAAGTGACTACATGTGGCTTGGTATTAAGTGTCACCTTTAATTTTTGATTTGGTCAAAAACATATAATATTCACATCCCACTTTGAGATATATATTTATATTTCTCAAAGTGATACTATTATATAGGTCTATCCACAAGAAATTTCCTAAATCACCACTACCATATTGACATATTTATTAGTGTTTTGAATGTTCTTCTCTTAAGTTAAGAATTTTATTTGTATCCTTTCTTATTTCTATCTATACATACTCAAATATGGTATAAGCCTTGTTTTAATAATTCTTTTTGGCCTTTTTGTACATTTTCTATTAATTTAAATTAATGACTTATTGGAACATTTCTCTCGCTTTTTGGTTTCTTATTCCTCTCATTCAACTTGTAAACAACTTCTAATTATTTATTTCATGATAAGCTAATTTTCAAGGGATCCCTATATTATCTCTTTGATTCTCTATCTCTTCTTCTTATTCGAGTATACATTCAAAGTTCCTAAGAAGTTTTGATCCCAAACCCATCCAAGGCCCATGAAGCTCTCCGATGTCATATTTTATTCAATTTTTCAAGGTGAACTCCTTCTATTTTAGTTTATCGGGATTTTTTTAATTCTTATTGACCTAAGGGTATTTTAAAAACAAGAGATATTACTAAAAATCAGCTACACATGCTATCAGAACTTATTTTCAAAAAAAAAAAAATCTGAAGTACTATTTCTTCAATCACATGCATGTTCCAAGTTTTTAATAATGTTAAATTGCATATATATTTACACGTATTTTCACATGATATTTCTTACAAACACATAGGTTTGAAAAATACTTATAACTATTATCAATTAGCTCTTATATGGGTGTTTATTATTTGTAATATTCTATTATTTATGTGTGAGAGAGAATATAATTGTACTTGAGTTGTATTTGTCAAAAATCTCACTAGTCTATATGAGAGAGATTCTTAGGGAGTTAAAGAGGTGAGAGAGATTATGGGAGATTTGTACAGGTATAGGGATATGGTTTAGCATCTATAGGAGAGATATTTGGGATCTATATTGAATCATTATAGAAAGGATAACAATGCTCTATTTATTCTTGTAATCTCTCATATGAATTTATCTCAAATTAATGAAGATGGAACAAAGAAAATTATATTAGTGTCTTATTAAGATTTCATATTCTACAATATCATATCAATTTCATTTGGTATCATATTAAATAAGAGCCAATCCTACGAGAGCATGGTGAAGTCAAAAATGAAAGTCTATTATTTTATTTTGTGAAGGTCAAACTTCCATACATTTTTATTTCCTTAATATCATATGCCTTAAATATAACATATTTACTTATAGCATCATCTTCCTTCTCTAATCTTCCAATATCCATAATTTGTTGCATATTTTCTCTTTCATGTGCACCTATTTGTCTGTAAGAGTGATATTTCTAGGTAATAATTTGGAGAGATTTGTGGCATCTTTGATTATAGGAAGGACATAGTGAAGATCCAATCAACCCTCGAGTCATGTAATTTTACAATGTTGTCATTGTTATATATTTTTTAAAGAAGGTTTAAACCATTATTGTTCTTGACAGTCATCCAATCCAAGTTTAAAATTTTTAACCTTGAAAATATTATTCACAGTCCCTACAGTCCATGGATTGTGGTCTCACATAAAGGTACATTCTCCCAAATATGACTGTAGATGTCTAATTATATTGACATTTGTGCATGAAAATTAGATAATAAGTGTTAAATTTTATATCTAACACATTTTCATTAGTAATCTCACATTATGTGACTATGTTAATATTTGTATTTTGATAGATGGTTTTTATATAAGCTTTTTATGTTAGATATGTGACAACAAATTTAAATGTTGGATCCCTTTGCGGTGTTGTTTGTAGCTCACTTCCCAAAGGGGGATGTGGGAGGGCTTCCCGTATTCCTCCCCACTACTATCATCCCTAGTGGGGGTTCAAGGTGGAGCTCGAAGAAAAAAATAAGGAGTCAATCCCTTGTTTCTAGAAAGACAAATTCCACCAAATTCTATTTTTAGGAAGGAAAATCCTAACGGCATATTTCCACTCTATTTTTAGGATGAGTCCTAATTGTAATTTATTAGAAGCCTAATGGACTGAGAGGGGGTGAATCAGTCCTTAAAAAAATTACTTCATTAATCAAACCATACAATCATGAATTAATTTTTTTATACATCATGCATAATCATGTGTGCTTATTAAGATATGCAACATCAACCACAAAAGCAAGAAAGAAAAAATACTCAACACAAGAACACCATATATAAGTGGGAAACTCTCATGGGGAGGAAATTCCACTGAAACTTTCTAATATTACACACAAAAAGTAATTTATTAAAGAACCAACTTCACAAGGAGCACCAACCCCTAGTTTAGTAAAGCACCAACCCTAAAAAAGCACCAACCCCTAATTTAGTGAAGCACACACTCCAAAAGGAGGATAAAACCCCATAGCATTACCAAGCACCAACTCAGCCACCTAAATATGTTTGATCTCTAATAAGTATTCTGCCACAACTAATGGAGATCACTAATTTAGCTCACAAAACCTAGCTCATACCCTATGGCATCAAACTTGCTCTTTCTTCTCTTTTATTTGCTATATCCTCTTGTTCTCATTCTTTCATTCCTTCCTCAATATGAAACACACTTTATATGTCTTTAAAACATTCCTTCATACCTTCAAAAAACACCTCTCTAGGTCGCACTACTCCCCTGTGCATGAATAGCTCTCAAAATGAGCTAAAACTTCACTTTTATAGGCATTCCTTCTTCTTTCTTAAAAATATGTCAGTCTCTAATAATAATTTTGACCCATATGTCTCTATAAAATTAAAAAAATTGAGTTGAAATAGTCACATATGACCCAAGTAGATCTACCTAGCTAAAAACCTCATTGCATGTGCCAAAAATGTCTCAAAACCCCATGGGCACATTCTTAAAAATTCCCTTACATCAAATTTTTACTTTTTCATGACAAAAAATCCTTTACATATGAGTAATACATCACAAAAAAATCATATATGGTCTCAATTAATATTAACCAATCAAATTATTTCATTTACTGGGCCCATTTCCCTTTATAATTCTCAAAATAGTTGTTTCGCACCCTTCAAAGACTCGGAAACTTCATCTGGTCACCAAATATCATCTACTAAACCAAGACATACCATGTGACCACTCAAAATAAATTTAATAACCTTTATAACACTTATAATCAGGTAAGAATTCATGAAACATCCTTCAATTCAATCTACATAAACGTTTTCCTTCGCTAGATCAACCTACCAAACATTTTGTTTCCAAAGGTTATCTCATACAACAATTTATAAATACATTCAAGACCTCTAAATAGATTTATTGGATGAAAAAATCATCACTCTTCACATTCCATGTGATATGAATCATCACCGAATCCATCGCATGCTTCAAACAACCTCTATCACTTTCATCAAGACATATCCTCTCTTTGACTACCAAAAAACCTTCTTGCTAAAAGAATTCCATAGAAACCCTATCATATGACCTTATCATGATGCTATCCATTTATCACTATAAATATATGAATATAATTTCCAACACAACTTTAATCATCTCAAAACTCTACCTTTATCTCAAGTTATGACCATTTTACTGGACCCTACTATTTGAGACCCCAAAATTGCCCTTTGACTAGTCAACATGTTTGAGACTCAAAACACCATCAACCTGCAATATATTGTCTTGAAAAAACCATTTACATCAAGAAATAATCCCATAAATCATGCACCATCAATTTTTCATGGTACGCCTTTGTACCATCTTGTCCTAAAACCTTCTTCTCTAGAAACTGTTATTTTTAAGTGGGGCCCACTCATCACCATGACCTCAACCATACATTTCTAGAAATCTTGAGGATTCCTCTACAACATAAAATAAACATATTTTTACTTTCAACCAAAATTGGGTCACTATATGTCACCTTTTGCAAACTTCTCCTAGCTAGGGTTTAGCTAGGGTTTTAGACCACTTTATCTTCTTAATGATCGTTCATAAAAACGTGACAATCAAAACATTTAATTAATTTTTGAAAGTTTCATAACTAACCTAAGAATATATTCCTAATATATCAAGTCCCCATGTAAATCATACAATTCACAGCGAGCATCAAAAGGTCCATATTTGCTTGAAAATCACACTGAAACTTACCGGTTTCACCAAAACTTGCATATCTTCAAAAATATTCATCATACTAACTTAAAAATTGGCATGAAGAACTATGAAAGCATCCTTTAACTGATAAAATTCACCTCATATCCCAGGTATTTTTGAAACTCTCCAACCACAGTGACTTACCTATGCAAACTTGTATGTTTCTCACATGTAGTTTCCCAAGGACCTCATAAGAGCATTGAATTACTAAATGCAGACCTGAAACTCAAAATACACCAAAGTTACACTACCAAAAATATGTTTCCATGCTTCACCATTACTGATGAGGCCCAAATCTTAGTTCTCCACTTCATTTTGCATGCTCCAAGTCTAGAAACAAGTGTAAAATGACTTGACTCAACCATGAAAATCCATGAATATGACATCATGTAGACACATGTACACATGAAACATACCTTATGGACCATTAATGACCTCATGAAAATGTCCAAGAAACTTGGGAAGACTCATACTATGATTCTATATACTCAAACCAAACACCAGGATAACTCGCACTTCACTAAACCACCCAAACAACATGCTTGAAACTTGAATGACATCATATGGGGACACATACTACACCATGACACCATTTTCCATCAATTTGGGTTGACATAAATGACAAAAAAACCATACAATAGCCAACAATCTCCCCTTTGTCATTGATGGTAACCATCATTCAAAAACATTGATGGCAACCATATGACAAGACCTACATGACTTCAACTCCAAATGCTTCTCTCCCCTTTGCCATCTATGAAAAATGATACATTTACTCCAAGATATGAAAATTTATAACACAATACTAGAAATATGGACAAAAATGCAAAAAATGACTTACTTGACCAAGAAAACTCCCCCTGGGACTATAATATCTCTTTTCTTACACCAATAACAAAGATACAATGATATTTTGGACTGTAAGAACTTCAACACAACCCCAGCTTGTACTCCTTCTATTTTGTCTTAAATCATATCAACATCACCTTTTAGGCCCATACCATGCTCAAGAACCCAAAATTTTATTTCACTTATTGCATATGCACCCTTTAGGACCATTGTCCCTAAACACCTATTTCAATCAAACCGAGACAAACTTGTCCTCGCAATAGAACTTCATACAAACCATGACACTACTTTTCATCACTCTCCCGGGAAAATTACATCCATCTCTAGCTGATAATGCAAGAATTTGAATTCAAACCTTGTTTCCATTCATTTAAGAAGGACCAAACACTTCTCTTATGTTCGAAGAATTATTTCAGGTGATGTCTACCATGTCTTTATCATTTTTTCATGATGATACGCTTTTCTTGAGCCAAAGCACCTTACTTAGCTAGTACATCAATTTTCATTTTTCATACAAACTTGTTTAGAGACCATACAAGCCTTGTTGATGCTTCAAACTACTTGCACATTCCTCTAAGCATCTTATACCTTCTGACACTTGATACAAGTGATAGTACTAATAAATGAACTAGTAGACCTTGATCCTTACATACCATTTTGCCTCTAATACAACTTTGATAGTGTTTCTTCATTTGAGACACCTCATACCACTTTTCATGACATGGAGGACTAACATGATTGCTTCCATTATCTCAAAATACCATAAGAATTACTGTTATAGAATAACTACACTGTAGTATTCGTACATGTATCTTTCTATGCATTTTCTTCATGGACATCTCGAGTACACATTCAAACTAGCCCTATCATGTCTTACACATCTTAAAAATTAACTGAAACTCCTTTCTTAAGACACTCCCTCAAACTTTTAGCTCTTCATGTACATCATTTATGAAGCAAGAATTTAGAGAAGCTCACAACACTTGTTACCACCATCCGACCGTAGATGTAATCAAAACTTCACATACATTTTTTCTTAGATTGTATAACACCTCTATGACTGATAGAGAAACTACGCAGAATTGGTATACCCTTCTCCCGATGATCTCATCCTCATATCATACCATGAATAAGCACATAGAGCATTGATATTCATGAATTTAGATAACCTTCGTAATCATTGAACTTCAAGCACTTTCATAACACCGATTCCTTGAAAATGGTTGTATAGGCCTTTCAAGCCTTGAATTGCCTCCATACTCTTGTATTTGATCTCAAGATACTCTAACATCCTTAAATATCTTGGAAAAACTAAAATTCAGAACTTTTGCAAGCATAACCTTACCCAGATGTCAACATCTTCCATTTAATTCTAATGCTTTAAGAATCATGACAACCTTTTCTTCACATGACCTGGGAGATAAGAGATTTCAAGCATTCTTTTTTCACATAGAGAGAACATTCCACAAGATCCATGACCTGTAATGTAATTCTATTGACAACATTTTCATTTGACATGATCTTCATGATCGAGAACTCACTACTTTTGACAAAAATATTACACACAAGATCTCTCTGTCCTTATGAGAGATATGGAACTAGATAGAAATCATGCTTCAAACTTTCCTCATTCATAGATTATGAGATAAAAGGACTCATGGGGGCTCAAAATATCTCATGACAACCCCGTAGGTCATCACATTCTTGGAACACATGTTATCTTGAGACAGTCTTAAGATCTCATAATCTCTAATCCTCGATGTCCGATCTAAGAAAACTGAAATGCATTATGAGAACTCGATACAAATTTCTTCAAAGCATCAACTCTTGGGCATATTTTCACATTTCTCCCTCCTAAAGATCTTAGCTTTCAAATTCATGTAGAAATATGACAAACCATCTTTCTTGTCCTTCTTTGACCAATGTGGTTAATGGATTCAACCTTTAAAGGCTACATATTTTCCCAATTAGGAGTATAACAGACCTTATAGAGTAGTAATAGTGATGAAAAGTGACTAATCACATACTTATCTTGCACTTTGTCCACACCTTTCTAGTAATGCATCATCACACTCCTCAAAACCTCACACGAAGCTTGTCCTCAGAATCGATCACAAACCTCTCGAATCTTCATTAGCTCTACACGTAACTTGATTCTTCCTTCATAGATTTAGGACTACTTTTGTATATTTTTATCTCCTTATTATATATTAGAGTCATTTTTTCTTTACACTAACCCTCATAATGGATGTTCAATTTCCAAAGTTCTATAACATAACTTTCTCTTTACTTTACTTACCTCGGACCACTAACAAGGTCCCATACTTCTTCATATCTCCATTGAATTGACTTCAAGTATTGATATGATACTTTACCTCTTATTGAAGATACAATTACACCATGCATGCACTCCATAAATAATTTTGTGGCATGTGTACACAAATGACATCATGATCATGATCTCCAAACTTGTTTCTAAAAGAGCTTTTGACTATGACCAACTTTACAAACCCTCGAACAAAGACTAGGATCACTTGTCATTTTCTTCTACAAGTAACCTTTCGTTATCACCAAATCACATCACCCTCTGGTTTGCACAAGTGTGTGTGTGCTTGAGCTCACAAGCAGATCTGGGTAATATGGGTACTATCTCCAAGTTGTGGGACTTGCTACTTGAGATAGACTCTCAGAGAAAGTTAGTTCTTCTTCCTAATCTAGTACAAACTGACTCTACTAAAATGAAGCTATTGAGTATCTCTATCCTAAAATTTCCAAGGGACTAGGGAGAGAGAAATAACATGCAAATGAAGTAAATCTACACTACAGAGGTGATGCACCAAAAGAAGGGTAAGAGAATAATCCCCTATGTGTGAAAATGGAGGCAAAATGTAGATTATATAGGGTGATAACAGTTCTCCACGGTCTAATAGTAGCCTTCACGACATATTTACATGTATACACAACAATAATAGATCCCTGCAAGAGCATAGAGTAGACACAAACATATGTAATAAGATTAGAGAGACAAAGAGAATGCAAACAAACACAACAAGGGAAGATACATCCACAACTTGCATCTATTGCTTCATTAATATGCATAGTCCAAACTATTACAAAAGAAATTCTGAATCACCATGCAAGGATTCCACTATAAATGCCTACATCACATTGGCTTTAAAAACCAAAATGACATAGTTTTGCTACTTAAACTATCATGTTTTACAATAATCCCAACACTTCAATTTATAGAGTTTTGAGAGGAGAGAGAGAGGGGATGCAATTCCTAAAATTCACTTTCCCACAAATTACAAGTCATAATAAATGAGTTTGGTTGGTGTTTTTGAAGCTGAAAAATTAATCTCAAGGTATCCCATAACCTAGAATGAAGGAATGATTTCCCATGCTCAATGAATGCTCTTCCAACCACTTTCCAACAAACAAACAGAACTGAGTTAGTTTTCCTTTAAAATCACCATAAAATATTCATTAATTTTTGTATTTCTATATTTCTTTGTATCGGCCTCAAATCCATGGTTCCAACGAGACCAATTTTGTGAAAATCCATTGAGAATTGTTCCAGTTATGACTCTCGAGTGTAGGCACAATTCTAAGTTGCGCAGTTTACTTGGGCTTCACGGATCGAGAAATTAAATCTCTTGTTGGAAATGTCATTTAAGTTATTTCCTTAATTTTTAATATTTTCTACATCCCTTGAAATGATTTTTAATTTTAAGTTTTGTGGGGCCCATATTTAATTTTTCGTCTTCATTTACATGTTTATACAAAAAGGTGTTTTAATGTTTGACATTATTTATATCCATCTCAGTAGTGACTCGTTGATTTACATCGGGCAACGACCAATATTCCATCTACATTAGGGAGCTCCTACCTTTTGTTTCCGAGTCATCCCCTTTAACGTTTTCTATGGGTTCAACCTTTGTGTGCGTCCATTAATCTATCCTCTCGCCAACTCAACATGCTCCTACCGATGCCATGTGAGACCCCCGACTCAAATCCACAGCCGCATTGAGTCCCATTTACTTTTCTATGGTAGGTTCCTGGTGTTTACACCGCCATCTCTTTGAATGTGTATTGAGCTCTTTTCCTCCTAATCATCTGCTGTAGACTCATCTCATTACCAACCCGACACCTTGCTTACTCCTTTGACCCACATCCTTTACGTTCGCAAGATTAGACAAGTCGACGAGCCTTTCATTTTGTTTGGCGCAACCCCCAACTTGGTTACCACATCACCACCTTGTATGACAGATCCAGCCACCTAGCGGTGAACTTAGCTCTTTATGGCTCGTGTCGCTTGTGTGCCCATCTTAAGACTCACCCACAACTCAAGATTTCACACTCTTTGGCTCAGTATTGGGTTCCTAGAACCCGTTGACCGTCCACACCGAGAATTTGACTCGCCCCCCATCCACACTAGACCATCGCGATGATTTCAAGTTTTCTAAGCATGTATGTCACATGGGTCGTGTGGGCCAATTCCACCCTCCATCCATACCTACCGCCTATTACGGGTGTTTCGGCATTAACGAGCCCATTCCCCACAAAATTTCCATAGACCATCCTAGCCATTTATTTTTTCCATCTCTGCAAACTCACCACTTTGGTGATTTTTTCACCTTAGGGTACACATGTTCCGAGACATCTAGGCAAAATCCATCCACATTTGTGGCATTATTTTCTCCATGGACTCGACTTAGCTCGATCCAAAGGTGGCTTTACTCGAAAATTTCTTGGTTCATCTATAATCGTGACCGACTCGCTTTCTCAATAATGCATACACCAAACTTCTTCCACATAGTCGACTATTCAATGTTCTAAGAATGATTCAATTGGGCCCATGGTGTTTCAAGAAAACTCATTCGATCGAACTTGGCAATGATACGTTGGGGATCAACTCAAGATGAGCTCGATAAATGCATGGTCTCCACTCGATTAAGCTATGTGAGCTCACCTTCCGTGTGGCTCTACTAAGAGTGACTCGTGTTAATTCATTCATGCACTATCGAACCAAATGGTCACCAAAGTGAACCGCTCGACCCAATGTGCAAGATTAAGCTTAGTCTAATATCCCGCCACGAAATACTGGGGTGTGGTCCATTTGGAACATGGCTCCTCCCATAAACAACTCGACAGATGCATGCACCCTTTAGACCACCCTATGCCTTGAGACATGTAACCACCCCATCCCAATGTGGCCTTTCAATAAAATAACTTAGTCCTTAATAAAAATAGCTCGATGTGCATAAAAGTAGCTTGGTTTTCATTGACCTGTCTTATTATAACAAAGTCCTCTCACCCATCTTGAAGTAACTTGGTCTCTTAAATACATAGCTAAAAGCACAAACAAGGGGCTTAGTCCTTAGTCACATGAGCTTGATTTCTAGCATAACTAGCTCATCTCGAGTTTTGTAAGTGACTTGTTGGGGCTTGATCTCACTCAGCTCCCTAGATCAACTCGATGAGCTTAACACAAGCTCGATATGTAGTAAAACAACTCATTTCTCCATATAGCTTTCTCACGCTTATATAGCCTAGTCAAGAGCTCACTCTATTGCATTGCTCATTGCACCGACATCTCGGTCTTGCTTCCTCGCAATAGCTTTGTGCGGAGATTGGACTAGGCCAAGGGGCATAATTTATATTTCGGCTCGCCAAGTCAAGGGAATCAATTCGGTGAGCTTCCTTCAGGAGCTTAGGATATTTTTGTATTCCCTCATTTATTTTAAACATCTAATGCAACCCTTTGAACCATGAGTGCTCTAAGGCTTTCCTAAATATGCTTTGGGGTATCTTCAGAGTAATATACCTAATTTTATCGTTTGTCTTGCAAGGTGGGCTTCATGTTTTTCATTCCAAACTGAGTGGAAATTTGAACTCAAACAAAACAAAGAAGAGGAAAAATTCCTCCTACAACCCTGATTTTTCCTCGAGCTGAAATTTTTTTGTTTCTTCCGAATGGCTATAGAAATTCCTCTGGGAAAAACTCGCTTTATTACCCAATCTCATCCGGGGTGAAATTGGATAACACTTCCTTTTTTGGTGTGCATATGACCTTATCTTGATATAGTACTAATGAACATTTTGTAACCATCATTTATTTCTCTAAGATGACTTGAGATAGCTAGGTCATTTGATACAAGTACACTTCTAAGCATATATACGTTGCTTTCACAATCTAGTTGAACTTATTCATAGTTA
The DNA here is from genome assembly GCA_018340775.1 of Taxus wallichiana var. yunnanensis. Lineage (NCBI taxonomy): Eukaryota > Viridiplantae > Streptophyta > Pinopsida > Cupressales > Taxaceae > Taxus > Taxus wallichiana. Next base: position 204,575,374 of record CM031240.1, read on the forward strand.
TTTGACTTAGTCCACACCACTTTAGATGACAAAAAGGATACCAAATAGACTCGTGATGGGTTAAGTATCCACATACTCATTATTTCTTTCTCGGAAACTTAGTAGCACATCCTAATGCAAGGAAACTTTTTATTCCCATGTAGCTCAACATCACTGAACACATTTTCTTACTAACATCTATTAAACTTATGCACTTCAAGGTGCATCACTTATGTTGACCGAGACATAGATCATCAAGCCTAATCGAGCACTGTATACTTCTTCATAGGGAAAGTTTAGCATTCATTTGGTGATCCTTAATTTCTCATCTTGGGCTAGCTTTGACTTATTTTAATGCCTAAACTATCAATACACCTTGTCGCATATGGATATACTATCAAAATTGTGAATTATCAGACCTTGTAAATATTTTTACACATCTTCTTGCTTGTAGGATCATATCTAGTCATCTAAGCATACCGAAGAGCACACAAGAATCTGATCTCCCTTGGGAGAGTACCTAATTCATGAGATTTAGAACACATACCAAGGACCTCATCCATGATCTTGCTTGACACATACACAAAATTCTCAAAGATACAACACAAAACTCTCTATTTTCATGAAAAAGTATAGACCCTTAAGGATTCTACTAAGATCGTACACTTTTGACACAATAACTTCATGATATAATCTTGAGACACAACTATGCATTATAGACAAATACAAGTCCTTAACTTTACAGTCCTCTAGACCTAAAGATCAACATCTTTAAGGACTAACTTAGATTTTGAACAATGGTATGTCTCAAAATGACTATATGAGAAAATATTTATTCTCAAAAGACCTTGATAGTACTCAGACCTTTGAAACATTGAGATATAAGTTCATACTTTTGATGACCAAGACAATGAAAACACGCTACTCCGATCCGATACAAAATTTTAGGACTCAAAACACTTGTCATGTAACTTTCACGAGTATTTACAACAAACCAAATATCACACACTTCATACTCAGAGTCAGTAACACAGTGAATAATGCTTGCAAGCTTCTCATGAGACTAGTACACCTTCAACCCACACTCAAGAAAAAAAAGACAACATGAATGATGACTTCATGCTTTAAACTTATCAAATTTAGACACCTAACAACCATAGGAGCACAAAAACACATGGATGGATTCACTTAACATACCTTATAACTTTATTGGTGTCTTAAAGACCAAATTACTTCAATTCTTCTTACACAAGAGTTTGAAAGCCATTCAAACACGTGATCTTCTTCAACAAGTGAAAACATACTCCCTTGAGATGACTTGGACTTGTTGACCTTGTTCTCCAACTTGATAGCATTTGAATATTCCTTGAAAACATTCATATGTTATATGGTGGGATGAGAATCAATTTTTTTAACCTTCTTGACCTGAGAAACTTCCTTCTTGACCATAGGAGCAGATCTCACAATGAACTTCTTCTTGTTTTGTAAAAATCTAGCTATATGACCTAATTTTTGGCAATTAAAGCAAACAACATCCCTCTTTCTTCTTGGCTCAAATACACTGATATTCCATCCAAAATCCTTGGCCCTATGACCATACTCACAACATGAAAAACATTCACCTTTGAAGAGAGCTACATCATTCTTAAGAGACCTCCTTTTGCAATCTCTAGCTCTATGACCAAAATCATGACAAACAAAGAAATATCCATGAAATGATGAACCATACCTCATATCATTAGGTTTTCTAACTATGTTAGACCTTCTCAAGTCATTCCTTTTGGTCACCTTCTTATTTGATTTTGAAATTGGACCAGCTCCATCGTTGTCCTTCTTTTGCTCTCGCTCAAACTCTACGCCTGTTTTGTCATTTGAGCCTCTTTGACTCTCCAACATGTCATTAAGAGCCTTAGATATCTTTTAAAATATCTCATACATCTATAAATCACTATTTACATCCTTCAAATTTGATTCAAGGGATTTCAACTTGTCTTCATACCTAGAACATGCATCTTCTTTCTCCTTAAGGGCATTAGAAAAACTCTAAATTTGAGATTTCTAACCCCGGATGGCTTGATCATGATCTTCCTCCATTATTTTTACCTGATATTGATAGCCCTCAATACATGACTGAGCTACTTCATTCTACATCCTTAAAGCCGCTACAAGATCCGAATATTTACTCATTGCTTGTACTTCAAAGGATCTCCTTCAAGTTACTAAACTTGCTTCACAAGAACTTTCTCTGATACCAATTTTTGGAAGAAAATGGATTGAGAGGGGGTGAATCAGTCCTACAAAAAAATTACTTCATTAATAAAACCATATAATCGTGAATTAAATTTTCCATACATCATTCACAATTGTGTGTGCTTATTAAGATATACAACATCAACCACAAGAGTAACAAAGATAAAATACTCAACACAAGAACACCATATGTAAGTGGGAAACCTTCATGCATAATAAAACCCACTAAAATTTTTATAAAAAATAATTTAGTGAAGCACCAACTTCACAAGGAGCACCAACCCCTAGTTTAGTAGAGCACCAACCCCTAATTTAGTGAAGCACCCACTCCACAAGGAGGCTACAACCCTAGGATGACCAAGAACCAACTTAACCACCTTAATATGTTTTATCTCTGATAATTGTACTACCATAACTCATGGACATCACTAATTCAACTCACAAACCCTAGCTCGTACGCTAGGGCATCAAACTTGCTCTTTCTTCTCTTTTCTTTTCTCTAACCTCTTTTTCTCATGCTTCCATTCCTTCCTCAATATTAAAAACACTTTATCTTCCTTCAACACATGCCTTCATACTGGAAAACAACACCTCTCTAGGTCACACTACTCCCACATGCATGACTAGCTCTCAAAATGAGCTAAAAAGCGTACTTTTATAGGAATTCCTTCTTCTTTCTTCAAAATAGGTCATTCCCTCTTCATAATTTATACTCATACATCTCTATAACATTAAAAATAATTAATTAAAACATTCACATATGACCCAAGTAGGTCATCCTAGCTAAAAACCTCATTACGTGTGTCAAAAATGGCTCAAAACCCCATGGGCACATTCTTAAAAATGCCCTTACATGAAATGTATACTTTTTCATGACCCAAAACCTTTACATATGAGTAATAAATTAAAAATATTCATAAATGGTCACAATTAATATCAATCAATCAAATTAATTCATTTAATGAGCCTAGTTCCCTTTACAATTCTCAAAACATTGTTTCGCACCCTATAAACTTCATCCGATCACCAAATATATTATACTAAACAAACACATGTCATATGACTACTAAAAATTAATTTCAGAACCTATATACCACTTCTAAGAAATTTATAATTAATTAAGCATCCTTCAATTCAATCTACAAAAACATTTTCCTTCACCGATCAACTTGCCAAAAACATTGTTTCCAAAGGTTAGATCATAAAATAATTTCTGCATACATTCAATACCTATTAAATTATTAAGTATATTAAAAATTCATCCCTATTCACATTCCAAGTGATAGGAATCATCACCTAATCCATCACATGCTTAAAAGAACCTAAAACTTGCATCAAAATAGATCTTGTCATGGATTGTCAAAAACCTTCTTGCTGAAATAATTCCCTAGAAATCATGTCATATGACCTCATCATGAGAAAATAAATATATCAATAGAAATATATTTGAATCTATTTTCTAACACAACTCTAATCATCTCAAAACTCCACCTGTAGCTCAAGTTATGACCATTTTATTGGACCATGTTATTTGAGACCCCAAAGCTACCCTTTGACCTAAAGTGAACTTGTTGATGCATAATCACAACACCCCTGAATGTCTCCAACTCGATGGGTTGATATCGTCAGTGTGATTGCATAACATGGAGATTTTCCCAAAGTGTGGGACTTTTCAATTAGGAAAGCTCTCCGGATGAAGGTCGGTTCCTATTCCTCTATTCAAGTGCACACATACAATTTACAGAGGGTCTACTCTAAAATCTACTCTAATTTTCCAAGGAGACAGGGTTAAGAAGATACAAGAAAATAAACCTAACTAGCAGAGGTGATGCACCAAAGGAATGTTGAACAATCTTATTTGAAATTAAACACAAACCATAGAAATGCAATACAATCACCATGCACAGTTAACCAAAAACTGTAATGAGAGATCAGGAGGATGCAATGAACACAAGAGAGGGTTGAAATCATCCACAGACTTGTCTTATTGCTCCAAAATTGATACAAAGTGCATTACAATAGCCAAGAGGTAGAGAATTGCATTACAACTTGAATGGGAAGTTTGAAACTCCACAAAATTCACTTGCAGACAAGGGAAGAAGAGAGGGTGCAAAGCAAAATTATTCCCTTTAAAAGTGCCCCTCCTTACAATATATATGAAGAATATGAGAGAGAAAGGAGAGAAGAAATCGAATCCTACCTCAACCACCCCAAAAGAGCATTGAATTCTCCTACAACAATGATGGGTTCCACTACAAAACCCATGCCTCCATGTGTTGTTCCTTGTTGGGAAAGAAAGGAAGCCCATACTTCATTATGGTGGTAGGTGAGAAGCCTGACACCTCAAAAATGGTGGACTGTATTTTTCATTTTTAAGAACCTAGTCCCACTAATTTAAAGATATCTAGTCATAGTTGAGTAGCAGACATCAAGGGCTTTCCAAAATTCCTCTCTTGCTCAAATATGAGCTTCCAGTCAAAAGTTATGATCATCTGAAGGTCAAGGTCGGGCATTCCACGCGGGCTCTCACAATATTTTAAAAGATCTAAGCATTTAAAATTCTTGGTGGGCTTCATGATTCATTTTTCATTGAATTGACCTTCCACCAATATTTTCCAAACTACTTTGGGTTTGGAGTCTATCCGTGCAAGATCCACATGGAAGCCCCACGTATTATTAATATTTTTTTTTTTTGCATTTTAGGGTCCTAGGAATACGATGTTCCGACACTTGGCACCATCCATGAACATGTTGCTTTGTTCCTTTAGGTGAGTAAAGGGCCCCACTATATATAATTTCAAAACCCCTTTTCAGGTGGGACCTTTATAGTTAGCTCCACGTGGAAACCCTGCGGGCTTCCAAGACTCTACCCCCTCCTTTCACTCTTGAATTTGTGATGGTTGGACACTTGGCATCGTCCGCAATCCTTCTCTGCTTTCTTTTGTTTTGGCTAAGTCCATTCTGTTTAGGAGCAACATTGTTGGACCCTAGACACATGGAGGGCGTGTACTCGATTGGGGACTAGCCTTTGGATTTTACCATTGAAGTTACATTGATGAGGCATGTGGAGGCTTCCACTGGCTCTTCCCATGCTTAGACTTTTCAATGGCTGGTGCAAATTTCTTGGGCTCTGGCCACATGGAGAGCCTGCGCTCAATTGGGGACCAACCCTTGGATTTTACCGTTGAGTTTGCATTGATGAGGCACATGGAGGATTTTGCTAGCTCTTCCCATGCTTAGACTTTTCAACGATCGATGCAACTTTCTCGGGCTCTGGCCACGTGGAGAGCCTGTGCTCGATTGCGGACCAACCTTTAGATTTTACCATTGAAGTTTCCATGATGAGGCACATGGAGGCTTCCAGTGGAACTTCCCATGCTTAGAATTTTCAACAGCCGGTGCAAATTTCTCAGGCTCTAGCCATGTGGAGAGCCTACACTCGATTGGGGACCAGCCTTTGGATTTTACCATTGAAGTTGCGTTGATGAGGCACGTGGAGGCTTCCGCTAGCTCTTCCCATGCTTAGAATTTTCAATGGCTGGTGTAACTTTCTCATGCTCTAGCCACGTGGAAAGCTTGTGTTTGTTTTGGAATCTTTCTTTTAAGCATCATACCAAAAGTGCACCGAAGAGACACATGGAGGCTTCCGTTGGCCTTTTTATACTTAGCTGATTCGGGCCTCGAGTGAACAAATTATATGTGCTGAGATCCAAGTGGGGGTCAAGTGCATCCCTAGGGTCTCTAGTTTTGTTGCACCTTTTGAAAGTGCATTGAGCTGACACGTGGCACCTTCCGTAGCTCTGTTTCTTTGCTTCGAGTTGACTCGCTCTGGGCTCGATTTTGACTTACCGAGTTAGCTTTCTTTGTTTTTTTCAACCGTCTGTTTCCCGAGATCCCCAAAATGTGAAGTCTAAAACTTCAAGCCTTTCTCCATTTTTTCACTTGAGCTTTGATCTTCTTCAACATTTCCATTGGCCATTCATTTTCCCATCTTCCATTGCCATAGTCGAGCCTTCCTGTAACCTGATTGTTAGATTTGAAATGTGGGCTCACATGACTGAACCAACCTCTTCATTTCATTTCGGTGTGGAAGGTCGTGTTTGATAAAACTTTTCCGGGGAAAACTAGATAACACAACCTATTTGAGCCTCAAAACACCATCAACGTGTAGGATCTTGTCTTGAAACCATAATGGACAAATAAAAACTCCCATACATCATGCACCATCAATTTTCCATGTTACTCCTTTGGACCATCCTGTCCTAAAACCTTCCTCTCCTATTATTTTTAGGTGGGGCCTACTCATCACCATGAGCTCAACCATACATTTCTAGAAATCATAAGGATTCCTCTACAAAACCCTATCATCAAATTTTATTTTCAATAAAAATTGGGTTAGTATACTTCACCTTTGTGAACTTGTCCTATTTAGGGTTTTGTTATCCAAAATTCACCCCTCAAGGTAATTTTGATAACATGCATCAAATTCTTTAGTCCCAAGCAATTATATTGAGTCCTGACAAAAAGTCATGTTTCTAGTGGTCCCTCATATTTTTTCTAACTCCCCTGTCCAAGAAGAAGAGAGCAAGTTCTGAGAAAATGTGAAAAAATTGCAAAAACAAGCTCGGGCCAGAAAAAATCACGAAAAATGGCTAAGTCCTAGTCCAGGCGGTCCTTGGGACAGTTGGGACATCTCGGGTGCGATCCGGCCGAAAGGCCGCCAAAGGTCACGCAAAGATTTGGGACATCCAGGGCCAAAGGGACGCGCGAGACACGGAAATCCGAACTGGCCGAAAAGTTGAAAAATTTGACTAACTGTTGAAACAGGAAGTCCGGGACGCTGGGACAAAAGTACGCGAACCGGCCGGATCGGCCGAAATGAGTCAAGGCAGCCCGAAACAGTCCGGGACGCGCGGGACAAAAGTACGCGAACCAACCAAACCAGCGAATCGGGAAAATTTGTCCCAGACGGTCCGAAAGCAAATGGGACATCTGGGCCGCGAGTACGTGAACTGGCCGGTTCGGCCGAAACAGGGAACTTCAGCACTGGGACAAATGGGACAAAGGGACGCACGGGACGCGGATAGCCGAAGGAGCCGAAAGCCAATCAGATCACGCCACGTGTCACCGGTAGAAAAGGGACATGGAAGCCCATTTCGGGCGGTTCGGAAGGATTTGTCCCACGCAGCATTGGGACATTTGGGACAAAGGGACGCGTGGGACGCGAAAAGCCGAAGCGGCCGAAGGAGAAGAAGAAAAGTCAACGTTTGGTCCGGAAACTTCAAACGGCCATAACTTTTGACTCCGAGCTCCGATTTTCACAAAATTGGACTTTCTGGAATGAGCACGACGTCCTCTACGCCACAAAAACTGGATTTCTTATTTTTAATGAGGGTAGATATATTTAAATAAAATAAATATATTCGGCTCCAGTCAGTTAATGCTCATTCCCGTCAAATGACAGAAAACGCCTGCCAGGCCCAAAATAGCTGCCCGCACTCAGAAGGCCATAACTTTTGCATTTCTCAACGAAATCACACAAAATTGGTACCGTTGGAATCATGGTTCCGAGCCCAATGCAAAAAAATCAAGAAATTCTGGATTTGATTAGAAATTGATTGATTTTTTTAACAAAACGTGGACGAGTTCGTAATGTTGTTTTATTTGGTAGCTGGAGTGCAATTAAGAGGCATGGTCATCATTCTTTCTCTCTGCCTGCAAAGACATGGGACAAGATGGGAGCCTTTTGCAAGTAATATACAATCATTTCACTCAATTTAATGCCTTTTACTGGGTGGTTCAAGGATAGATTTCAGGATTTCCATTTTCCCTTCTCTTCCCTTCTCATTTTTCTATAAATTGGAGTGTTGGGCTCATCAGACAGGGAGAGATTTTTGGGTAGCAAAGCTCTCGCCAAAATTGCTTTGTGAAGCTAGTGTGTTGCGCAGCCCTGTAGTGGACTCCTTGCATGGTGATCCGTGCCCTTATCTTGTAATAGATTGAATCTGCTTATATCATGAAGCAATAAAATACTAGTTTGTGGATGTATCTTCCCTCGCTTTGTGTTTTCTTACATTCTTCTTGCCCCTTTGATCTTTCTATAAGAATATTGTGTCTATTTATTATGTTCTTGTAGGGATTCATTATCATTGTGTATGCTTGGAATATTGTTGCGAATGCATTTTGCTAGATTATGGTGAACTCTGTCATCACCTCTTCTAGTGTGCACTTTCCCTCTGTATTTCACACATTTGGAGACTACTCTCACACCCTCCTTTTCGGTGTATCACCGCTTTAGTGTAGGCTTTCATTTTATGCATTCTCTCTCCCCTGGTCCCTTGGAAATTTAGATTAGAACAGCTTATCTTATTCGCATTAGAGTAGATTGTGGTAAGGTAGTTTAGGAGCAAGGACCAGCTTTTTTGGAGGTCTATCTCAAGTAGCAAGTCCCACAACTTGGAGATAGTACCCATGTTATCCAATCACACCGTGAGTTCAAGTATATGCACTTGTACAAACATAAGGGTGCTGTGATTCGGTGATAATAGTTTTGGCACGCCCGGTGGGACTAGAGGTCTTCATTTTCATTACAACAAGATTGATGTGCACTTTTTGTAAGTTCCACTTTGAAGGAGCTTTAAAATCACACATCTGGTGACTCCAAAAGAGGCATAATCCGCTGGTTTCTGCAGTCCAAGCCTGGAAAATTTATGAGAAGAATACAGACCAGGTCAAGAACTAGGGAGGAAGGATTGTTTGTTTATCTGCATCTATCTCCAGGCAGAGAAAGAAGGGGAAGAAGAGCTCAAAGATCTGCGTCTCCACCTAATAGAACTTTGTCTACACCTCCACCTGGTAGACCCTTTCTCGCATCAATAAGGGTTCTCGTGCCAATCGAATGGCACAACCACTAAACCCCTTTGTCAATTTCTTTGGCAAGTGAGCCCACTTGCCCTCAATGCGTAATCCAATTCCAATCGCAGCATTGAAGAACATTCCATTTTTCACTAGAGAAAATCATACCACTCCTGGTGATCATGTCAAAGACATTGCTAACGTCTATGCAATCCATGAGATAAATGAAATGGATGTGGGTACAAACCGCTTGGCATCATCGCTCAAAGGGAAGGCATTGTAATGGTTTAGGAGCCTTGAAGTCTGGTTCTATCACAAATTGGAATCGATTATGCATAGTTCTCCATGAGCAGTTTGGGGAAAAGGGAGACAATTTGTCTCTACTAGAACAATTGACAACTATCAAGAGAGCTCCCAATGAGTAGCTAACTGACTTTAACTTCAAATTTCAAAGGTCTTGGGATATGATTCCAGTGGCATGTGGCTGTGCCAACAAGCAGAAGGTGCTTTTCTATATTACCTTAAAGCTTTGAATTCTAATATTTCTATGTTAATTCAATCTATGGGAGGCACAACCTTACCTGCTGCTTATAGCATTGCCATGAGCCAAAAGCTGTCTTATTCAAGCTGGTAAATTGGCTCCTAGGCCTCCCATGCCCTTGTATCCGAACTTAGAAAATCCAAGCACTAGTCAAGCACCCACTTTGGCTCCTATTCCCACTCCTAGAAATCAAAGTTCAAATGAGACTTCTACCTCATCCTCTAGTGCTTCAAACGAACTCCAAGAGGTCATGAAACAATTGCAAAATTTGGGAAATGAGCTGGTTACTATCAAAAGACAGCAAGCTCAAAGTGCTAGACCGTATCAGCCTCAAGCTCAGCCTAACAAGCAGCCATATCAACCTCAAAGACCACCCAATCCAGCTGCAAATCAAAGCCAAGTAAGGCCTCCCGCTAATAGACCATTTCAGCCCTATAACCCCAATGTTGCATCTGCATCCAGAGCTTTGGTGCCAGTCCAAAATAACATGGCCCAAGAATATGATTGGTGTTTCCCATGCAGTCAGCCACATAACCAATCAATGTGCTTTAACGGTGCATTAAATCAGGCTCTGATGGTGCAAACCATTGGTGGGTCACAAGAGTCCAGCCACGAAGAAGACCAGCAGCAAGGGGCACCTCAGCAAGGAACATCTCTCGAACGAAACTACTCTTGTCAATTGGCAGGCTGAAGATTTCTGTGGTATGAATCAAATACCCTCTCAAAGTGTTGCAGCCAACACAAGGTCAAAGAGGAGAAATTTGGGTGAAGAACAGCCATTGGCTTCAAGTAATCCACAACCTTCTACCACTCCACAAGCCGCTGGAAAACAAACTGTAGATCCAAACATGCAAGGAGCATCCAAACCAGCTCCTAAACCAACTCAGATGCTAGCTGCTACTACCCATGTGCAAGGAATGAATGTGCAGACTAAGGGACAGCGAGAGGATACTTCATCTCCATTCAGATTACATTGATCGATGAAGAAGACAAATGTAAACATATCAATGTGGGAATCACTATCTATCCCAGGACAAAGAGATCTGCTACAAGCTGCCATGAAAGACTGGTCAACTTCTAATCAACAGGTCCAAATGCAAGAGAAGGTACTCACAAATGTTTCCCAGCCTGAGGGAAATCATGGAGGACTGTAAGGTAAAATGTTGAAGCCCCCTCCATTTTATGTTTCATTGATCATAGGAGATAAGTTGGTGCATAATTGCATGATTGATTCGGGGCAAGTAGCTCAGTGATGCCCAAGCAAATAGCTGATCAGCTAGGACTCCAATATGAAGTCATCTCCAAGGGTGTAGTGCAATTAGATGGGACAGCAGTGACAACGGTTGGAGTAATCAAAGGTTTGAGCCTCACACTGCACGCATGTCCCAACGTAATAGTGTTACAAGATGTGTCAAGTCATAGACTGCCACCACTCTTTGCATTGTGTTTGTCAAGAGACTTCACTGCTAAAATTGGAGGCTATCTTTCGGTGGATTGGTCACACATGTTGTTCAGAACAAGATATGGAACCAAAGCCACAATCAGGTCTGAACCTATTGCAAACTTTCATATTGAGCCTTACACTCCAAGCCAAATCAATACCAACTATTCAGCATTTGATCAAGAAGATTATCCAAGCACTGATGAAGTTGACACCAAGGTTGGAAGCATCCCAGATTTGACTCTTGATGAATGGGCAAGCAAGGTGCATGCTTTTGATCCTTATCAAGAAATAGAAGAATCTGAGCTGGGAGTCTATTGTTTACATGAAGAGAATCAACCTCTTCCTAGCATCACCAAGCCAGATCATAAAGACAAGAATGAAGTATGGCAATTGTTCTTTGATGGATCAAGGAGTAGACAAGGTGCAGGAGGGGGAGCTATGCTCATTTCACCGCAAGGTATAAGGTATTACTCAGCCTTCCATTTCCAGTTTTCCTGTTCAAATAACACAGCTGAGTATGAAGCCTTGATTCATGGATGACCTTTGGGCAAAGAAGAAATGCATCAGGAATTTACAAGTATTTGGTGATAGTGAGCTGATTGTAAACCAAGTCAAAGGAAAAAATGCTGCCAAAAATGATCTGTTGAAGAACTACAAAAATCGGGTATGGGATCTTATTGAAGATTTTGAAGCTTTTAGCATCATTTCCATCCCAAGAAAAAAGAATGAAGCATTGTGACAGATTGGCAGCAATTGGGGCTGCGTTTGATGTTGTAGAAAGTATCAAAAGTGAGAAAACTCAGCCTCATATCAAAGTGGTTGTGAGACCAGCTGTTCCAGATAACAACACAAGTTGGCAAGTCTTCGAGAATGATCAAGCAAATTGTCAATTTCCTACAAGAAGAAGCTGAGTTCTCCGCCGAGAAATCAAGACAAGCTGGAGCAGCAGTATGGTGACCAAGTGGTGCAGCTGAGGACTAACAAATTGCCAAAAGGCCTCATAACCTTGGAGTCAATCTTCAACCCGAACGATCAGTTCCGGAAGGAGAAAGTGAACATTCAAGTAAAGGGTGAAGATTCAGAGCCTATTTTAGTAGATGAAGGCAAGACATTGCAAATTGGCAAAGTAAGTACTCCACAAGAGAAATCTGATTTTGTTCAGCGTTGTCAAGAGTTCCCAGATGTCTTCGCTTGGACTTACAAAGATTTAAGAGGTTTCAATCCAAAGTTGGCACAACATACTATTGAGTTGGATCCAGAATCCAAGCCTGTCAGGCAAAAGCAAAGGCCAGTAAATCCTCATATCGAACCTCTCATGAGAAAAGAGTTAGGTAAGCTCATTGAGGCCAGTATCATCTTCCCCATCAAACACTCAAGTTGGGTTGCAAATTTGGTACCGGTAAGAAAGAGAAACGGAGAAATAAGATTGTGTGTGGACTTTCGCGATCTAAATAGAGCATCACTCAAGGATCATTATCCGCTTCCATCAATGGAACAAATATTGCAGGTTGTAGCTGGTTCAGAAAGGTTTTCATTGCTAGATGGATATTCAGGCTATAATCAGATAATGGTGAAAGAAGAAGACCAATTCAAGACGGCCTTCACTACAAAATGGGGCACATATGCTTACAAGAAGATGCCATTTAGACTGTCAAATGCCGGAGCAACATTTCAGCGAGCTATGGATATGGCATTCAAAGGCTTGATCAACAAGATAGTTCTGGTATATCTAGATGATATCACTGTCTTCTCAAAGAACGCAGCAAACCATCTCTTTCACCTCGCACAAGTGTTTGAGGAGGTGTAGAAGGTCAGGGTGTCATTGAATCCAAATAAGTGTATATTCTTGGCACACGAAGGCAAACTGTTGGGCCACATTGTCTCTAGGGAAGGGCTAACAATTGATCCTGAAAGGGTTGAAGCCATCCAAACGCTTCCATTGCCACACCACAAGAAATCTCTCCAAAGCTTCTTAGGAAGGATAAACTTTGTCCGCAGATTTGTGCCTAATTTTGCCACTCTTGTGAAGCCTCTAACAATGATGTTGAAGAAGAGTCTGGCATTCAAATGGACAGCAAAAGGCAAAGAGAGTTTTGAAGACATCAAGCATGTAATATCACAAGCTCCAACTCTTATCAACCCAGACTTTTCAAAGGACTTCATGTTGTATGCATTTGGAGGATCAGATACAATCTCAGCTATCTTGACACAGCTGAATAGAGAAGGTTCAGAACAGCCCATAGCATTCTTCAGTCAAACCTTGGAAGATTACGAAATAAAGTATTCTTTCATCGAAAAGCATGTCCTTGCTGTCATCAGGAGCTTGAAGAAGTTCAGACATTTGGTCTCAAACAATAAGATCCAACTGCTGGTGTCTCATGCTGGTGTCAAGGACTTCCTCCTAAATAAGGATTTAAATGAGAAGAGAGCAGGTTGGATCACTCGGGTGATGGAATATGATATTGAAATCAAAGTTACCAAGCTTGTTCGTGGTAAAGGCTTGTGTGAGCAGCTCACTTCCAAACAACCAGACGAGTCAAAAAGTGAAGAGGATGTTGTCTTGCTACTACAGCATGATCAAGAACAACCAACCGATAATGCACCCATCCGATGTTGGACTCAAGACTTGGTGCATTACCTCCAGACAGGCTTGTGCCCTCCAGAAGTGAGCAAAGCAAAGAGGAGATACTTCAGATTACAAGCCATTCCATATGTGCTTGTTGACGGAGTTTTGTTCAAGAAGGACATCAATGGTGTTCTATTAAGATGCATTGGAACAGGTCAAGTTGAGAAGATCTTACACGAGTTCCATGACGGGGAAGCAGGAGGCCACTTTGCTCCGCGAGTGACAGCTCTCAAAATCATGAAAGCTGGTTACTATTGGCCTACTGTGTTCAATGATTGCTACTCATGGGTTAAGAAATGTAAGAAATGTGCATTCTTCACAAGAAAAGAAAGGTTAGCAGCGCTGCCCCTTCATCCAATTTCAGTAAATCAGCCATTCATGCAATGGGGATTGGACTTCATTGGGGTTATCAATCCCAATTCAAGTCAAGGCCACAAGTGGATACTTACAGCAACGGATTATTTCACCAAGTGGACCGAAGCAGTGGCACTCAAGGAGGCAAATGAATCTAATATCTTAGATTTCTACGAAGGGATAGTCACGAGGTTTAGTGCCCCTGCCAATATCATATCAGACAATGCATTGGCATTCCTTGGCGCAAAGATCACTGAATGGGCTGTCAAGAATTGTGTGTATCTCAGCACCTCATCGAACTATTACCCTCAAGGTAATGGCCAAGCCGAGTCTACAAACAAGAACCTACTAAGAATCATCAGAAGGACTCTTGATGAGAATCAGAGGACTTGGCACTCAAAGCTCAAATCAGCCCTATGGGCCGATAGGATCACACCCAAGAGATCTACAGGAAGCTCTCCATACAAGCTTGTGTACGGGAAGGAAGCAGTTATACCCATATCACTCAAGTTGCCAGCATTGGAGCTCATGAAACAGTTGGAACTACCTGAGTTTGAACCTATGGAAATCAGGTATGCAGAGCTGATGGAATTAGAAGAGACAAGAGAGCACACAATACAGACCATAGAAAAGGATAACGCATTGGTCAAAAGGAGTTTTGACAAGAAAGCTAAGGCCAAAACCTTGCAAACTAGAGATTTGGTGCTGAAGTGGGATGCTGATCGTGCAAAACCAGGAAAGCACTCCAAGTTTGATGCCATCTGGAGTGGCCCGTACATGATCATTGAATGCAAAGGTAGCAATGCTTTCCGACTGGCTAAGTTGGATGGTGAAGAATTGCAGATTCTAGTCAATGGGATCTATCTCAAACGTTGCTACTAGAAAGATAGATTTTCACCCTTGTAAATATTAATTTAGAATTTCCATTCCTCTAAGTGCTTATGCACATTATCTGATTATTGTTAGAGTAGTTTTTATTTCCCTAAGTGCTTGTGCACATGTCCTATTGCTTCTAGTATGTGCATGTTTGCAGTTCATCAAGCTCCTGGAAAAGAATTTGCAGCCACAGGAAAACCAGCTCAACAAATGTTCAAATGGCTCAAGGACACAGGTTTTCAAATTTCAGATCAGCTGAGAGGTTATCAAACAGACTCCATGCCCAATGGATTGCTACAAGCAGCTGGTCGTTCTTCATCCTGGCAGGTAGATGACCCCGCTGAGTCACCAAAATTGTTATCCAAAATTCACCCTCAAGGTAATTTTGATAACATGCATCAAATTCTTTAGTCCCAAGCAATTATATTGAGTCAGGACAAAAAGTCATGTTTCTAGGGTCCCCTCATATTTTTCTAACTCCCTGTCCAAGAAGAAGAGAGAAAGTTCTGAGAAAATGTGAAAAATTGCAAAAACAAGCTCGGGCAGGAAAATCACGAAAAATGGATAAGTCCTAGTCCAAAGGCCCTTGGGACAGTTGGGACATCCGGGCGCGAACCGGCCGAAAGGCCGCCAAAGGGCAAGATCTGCAGCATTTGGGACATCAGGGCCAAAGGGATGCGCGGGACGCGAAATCCGAACTAGTGAAAAGTTGAAAAATTTGACTAACTATTCAAACAAAATCGGGACACACGGGACAAAAGTACGCGAACCGACCGGATCGGCCAAAATGAGTCAAGGCAGCCCTTCAAATGATCGTGGACGTGCGGGACAAAAACGCGAACCGGCCGAACCCAGGCGAATCGGGAAAATTTGTCCCAGATGGTCTCAAATCAAATGGGACATCGGGCTGCGAGTACGCGAACCGACCGGTTCTGGGCTGAAACAGAGAACTTTAGCACTGGGACAAATGGGACAAAGGGACGCGCGGGACGCGGATAGCCGAAGGAGCCGAAAGCCAATCAGATCACACCACGTGTCACCGCAGAAAAGGGACATGGAAGCCCATTTCAGGCGGTTCGGAAGAATTTGTCCCACGCAGCATTGGGACATTTGGGACAAAGGGATGCGTGGGACGCGAAAAGCCGAAGCGGCCGAAGGAGAAGAAGAAAAGTCAACGTTTGGTCCGGAAACTTCAAACGGCCATAACTTTTGACTCCGAGCTCCGATTTTCATAAAATTGGACTTTCTGGAATGAGCACAACGTCCTCTACACCACAAAAACTAGATTTCTTATTTTTAATGAGGGTAGATATATTTAAATAAAATAAATATATTCGGCTCCAAGTCGGTTAATGCTCATTCCCGTCAAATGATAGAAAACGCCTGCCAGGCCCAAAATAGCTGCCCGCACTCAGAAGGCCATAACTTTTACATTTCTCAACGAAATCACACAAAATTGATACTGTTGGAATCATGGTTCTGAGCCCAATGCACAAAAATCAAGAAATTCTAGATTTGATCAGATATTGATTGAGTTTTTTAACAAAACGTGGACGGGTTCATAACAATGTTTTATTTGGTAGCTGGGAGTGCAATTAAGAGGCATGGTCATCATTCTTTCTCTGCTGCAGCACATGGGACAGTATGGGGAGCCTTTTGCAAGTAATATACAATCATTTCACTCAATTTAATGCCTCTTACAGGTGGTTGAAGGACAAATTTCATGATTTCCATTTTCCCTTCTCTTGCCCTTCTCATTTTTCTATAAATTGGAGTGTTGGGCTCATTGTACAGGGGAGAGAGTTTTTGGGTAGCAAAGCTCTTCCAAAATTGCTTTGTGAAGCCAGTGTGTTGTAGGGCCTTGTAGTGGACTCCTTGCATGGTGATCTAGGCCCTTATCTTGTAATAGATTGAATCTTGTGCATATCATGAAGCAATAAAATACCGGCCAGGATGTATCTTCCCGCTGTGTTTTCTTGCATTCTTCTTCGCCTTTGATCTTTCTATAAGAATATTGTGTCCATTTATTATGTTCTTGCAGGGATTCATTATCATTGTGTATGCTTGGAATATTGTTGCGAATGCATTTTGCTAGATTATGGTGAACCTGTCATCACCTCTTCTAGTGTGCACTTTCCTCCTGTATTTCACACATTTGGAGACTACTCTCACACCCTCCTTTTCTGGTGTATCACCGCTTTAGTGTAGGCTTTCATTTTATGCATTCTCTCTCCCTGGTCCCTTGGAAATTTAGATTAGAACAATTAGTTTATCCTGCATTAGAGTAGATTGTGGCAGGTAGTTTAGGAGCAAGAACCAGCTTTCTCTGGAGGTCTATCTCAAGTAGCAAGTCCCACAACTTGGAGATAGTACCCATGTTATCCAATCACACCGTGAGTTCAAGTATATGCACTTGTACAAACATAAGGATGCTGTGATTCAAGTGATAACAGGTTTTAGACAACTTTATCTTCTTAACGATCATTCATAAAAATATGACAATCAAACCACATCATTATTTTTTTAAAAGCTTCATAACTAACTTAATAATATATTCCTAAGAGATAAATTCCCCATGCAAACCATAAAATTCACAGAGAGCATCAAAAGGTCTATATTTGCTTGAAAATTACACTAAAACTTACCCGGTTTCACCAAAACTTTCATATCTTCAAAAATATTTAGTATACTGACCTCAAACTTGGCATTAAGTACCATGAAAACATCATTTAACTGATCAAAGTCACCTCATAGTCCGTATTCCCTGAAACACTCTAGCCACAAAGTGGCTTACCTTTGTAAACTTGCTTATTTCTCACATATAGCTTCTCAAGGACCTCATAAGAGCACTGAGTCACTGAATGCAGACCTGAAACTCACCATACACCTCAGGTACACTACCACCAAGTTGTTACCATACTTCACCATGATTGATGAGGCCCAAATATCACTTCTCCACTTCATTCTTCATGTTTTAAGGCTAGAAAGAAGCCTAAAATGACTTGACTCAACCACAACAACCCATGAATTGACCAAGATGATATCATATAGAAACATATACTCATGAAACATACCTTATGGACCATGAATGAGCTCATGAAAACATCTAAGAAACTTGGGAAGACTCATACTATGATTCTGCATACTCAAGCCAAGCACCAGGACACCATACACTTCACTAAACCACCCAAGAAACATGCTTGACACTTGAATGACATCATATGGGGACACATATAATACCATGACACCCTTATCCATCTATTAGGTTGACATCAATGACAACACAACCATACAAAGGCCAACATACTTCACTAATTAGGTGTATTTATCTTTGTGGAGATCCAAGTAGCTCATAACAAGTTTGCATGTAATTTGTTCATCTTGAGTTAATAAAAGCTTGATATATTGCACCATGGATGTTTCTCTAAGCACTTAGATGGGGTTTTACCATGTAAATATGGTGTTTGTCTCTTGCATGTTTGGTATTCTGTATATTTCTTTTATCTCTATCTTTGTAAACTTTTGTTTTTTATTCAACTTTTTGTTTATTCATTGTTGCAAAGTTTGTGGTTTCCTACCACTTTAACCTATGTATAATTATTCATGTTTTCTACTAGAATTTTTTTTTTTCTCTACTCGTGTTTTGGATCATTTCTTTGACATCTCTACCAAATTACTCTCTTCGACATTAGCTTCAAATGGTGTATTTATACATTGAATGGATCGGGTCTTCTTTTCCTCTATAACATTTATGTATCTCATTGTCATTTTAACTCAAGTTATATTAAATCCATACCTTTCTCACTTTTCATTACATTGGGATTAAAGTTTACTCCAACTCAAATATTGATCTCGAAACTCGTAGCCACTACACTCTTCTCATAAGGTATGTTGTTTGTTTACTTAATATTGCACCAATATTAAAAGTTAAATAGTTTTTTCTTTATATAGTAACTTGAAGATTTACTTAGCTCCAAAGTGGCTACTAAATTTTAAAAATTAAATCAATAGTCAAAGGGTCAAAACCCCAAGTGGTCCTTTTTCATAGGATTGAAACTATATAAGATTTGTGCTAACTTTTTGAAAATTATTATCATTATTGTAAAAGGACAAATTTTGGGGGAATTAATTTTCAATAATTTATCTATCTCGAGCTAAACCCACTAGAGGATGGAGGCATAATATGCCGAGGAAATTTAGAATCCTCTCAAAATCTACTAGCAATTATTTTTCCCAATGGAGTAGTGGTGAATAAAGTGCACGAAAAAAAAACAACACCGAGATTGGAATCCAACATTAATGAAAATAGTTATGCTTTGTGAAAGTGAGTGCCATCGATCGAGTGCGAATGTTATAGGAGGTGATGAGGAATTAGTCCTCATTTTTTTCATCTTTTAGAATTTTTCATGGTGTTTTTTAGTAAATAAGAATATATGAAGCAAATATGTTCATATGATGTTATAGGTGATAAATGCCTATATAAAAATTTGGTCAAAAACTAAATAACAGAGGACCAATATCATGATGCTTGCTTGTAGGGTTTTTCAATTGTCATATTAAACTTTATTTATAGGTTTTTTTAGTTGTCCTATCAAACCATCCTTATAAGGTTTTTGTTTTTCCCATAAAACCATATTTGTGAGGTTTGTGGTTGTTCTAGTAAAACCATCATGTTGTGATTATTGATAAGCCGGTGAAAGTCATCCTTTGTCGGTTGTTTGTAAGCCACTTGCAAAACCATAATGTTTTGTTGGTAAGCCACTTTTAAAACCATTCCTTTTGCTTTTGGTGAGCCACTTGTAAAACCATCATCAAGATCATGAGCAAGCAAAAGGCAAGATTCGTAGTTTAGTAGTGATTTTTTTCTTCACCCACATTCACACTAAGGGGGGAATGTTAGGAATTAGTACTTATTTGGGTTCTTATTTTTTGAAATAGTGTATTATTTATGTGTGAGAGAGAATAATTGTATGTATGAGTTGTATTAGTCACAAAACAAATCACTAGTCTTTAGGAGGGAGATTCTCGGGAGTTATAGGGGTGAGAGAGATTATGGGATATTTTTAGAGATATTGGGATATGGTTTAGCATCTATATGAGAGATATTTGGGATCTAGATTCAATTATTATAGTAAGGATATCAACACTCTATTTATTCTTGTAATATCTCATATGAAGGTATCTCGAATGAATGAAGATGGAACAAATAAATTTATTTTAGTGTTTTATTAAATTTTATATTTTGCAAGCTCATGCCAATTTAAGTAGCTTGATATTTTTTTGAAGTATTGGTATGCATACAATGCTTATTTTATAACTAAGGATGTACTAAGATTGTCTAACTGAAAACACTGACCCATATTTATCAAGTCAATATTATCATTAGGCTTTTAAGGAAGATAATATATTCTACTTTCCTTCATACATTATAACAAACCTCTAGAAGAGAATAAAGTGACCTATGGTTTAGTAGTTTTGTGGGTGTGAAGTTTTTATAAGGAATGGACTCCAAATTTTCAATATATCACCTTGGAGGTGTATCAAACAAGATTTGTAAATATTTTATCCCTAAATTAATCACAAATTCATTCTTTCTGTGATGTTTAGTCACGAGACCTATAGAAGTCAAATAGAGACCTAATTTGTAACTCAAAATAGGGGATTCGAAGGAAGTCCTATTGAAATTTTATACATATAATAATGACCCAAATGGGTACTCTAAAATGTGGATAGTTGATCAATTGAATACTTGATTCAACAGATTAAAGGTGATGTTGGAAGGGCTACTAGAAGATAAAGTTAAAGGAGAAGAGTGGGGTTTAGAAAGTAGGAATATATTGAGAGTGGACTAACTAAATTTAGCATACACCACAAAGGGGATAAAGGGTGTCGGGATCAAGTCTTACTTTGTTATGAATCTTGAAGTTATCTCAAACTATGAAACCACCAAAAGTGATTACTTGAGAAGCCTAGACAGGGGCGCTTTTGCAAGAAAGTGAAAAATTGACATTTTGGTGATTTTAAACAATTTAGAAGGTTGATTTAGTGTATTTAAAGGTATAGTGACATGATTAAATATATGGTTAAGTGCAATGAGTTGAAAACCTAATAATTTTCATGATTAAGGGTGATTGTGAACTTGAGAAGAGGCTAGTCTTAAAGACCTAAAGAAAAATTATGAGTTCTTGTTTGAATTCTAACATTGTGAGTTGTTTTTTATTGATTAGGCTCTACATAATTTGGTATTAGAGCGTGAATTTTATTTTGAAAAGAAAAAGATATTACTTTGATCGGTGATTGCGGGGAAGAGAAGAAAAATGGTGTAAGTTAAAGAAGAGAGAAAGTTTTCTTAGGAAAAGAAAATGGAAATGATGATGGAGACTATGTTGAGTAGGTTTGAAGGTATGGAGGAGATTTAGATGAGGGTGAGAGCATAGATGAGCTATATGCAGAAAAATGGGATGAATTATAGGGTACAATTTACGGGTAAGTGCTACAAATGTCGAGATATGTAATACAAAATGCATATGAGTGTAATGAGGTGAATACAAGGATGAGAGAGGATGGAAAAGCTTATGATTAGATTCTTCATAATAGAGGTAAGTCACTTTTATGTAGAAGATTCCTTTTAAAACCAAGTAAAGTGATGCAGATGTAACTCAAAGAAGGTGTTTGTTTAAAATTGTATGTAAAACAAAGGGGAAATATTGTAATGTTGTTATTGATAGTGGAAGCACTGAGAAT
Organism: Taxus wallichiana var. yunnanensis; assembly: GCA_018340775.1. NCBI lineage: Eukaryota > Viridiplantae > Streptophyta > Pinopsida > Cupressales > Taxaceae > Taxus > Taxus wallichiana. The sequence continues at coordinate 204,597,043 of CM031240.1, forward strand.
CTTATTTCATTTGAGATGGTAGAGAAGCTAGAACTAAAAACTACCATGCACCCTAACCCATATCAGGTATCATGGATGCAAAAGGGACATCATATCCTTGTTAGTGAACAATGTTGTCGTAGAGTTTTTGGTTGGAAGGTATATGGACAAAGTGCTATGTGATTTGGTTCCTATGGATGTTTGTCATGTGTTTTTGGGCATACCATGGTAGTATGATAGACAAGAAATAAATGATGGAAATAAAAAAACATATACTATTGTAGAACATGGACATATTCATACACTTTTACCCATTAAAGGTGAATAAGAACCACAAACAAGATTAGTGATGATGATGGCAACTAAGAAATTTTTAGTAGAGACTACAAAAGCATGCAAAAAGACACTATGTAGAGTTGTTAAACCTCATAAGACTGATTTGTGTATTAGTTTTAATGATGATATATGTTAGAAAAGAAGAAATATTGGGATGATTTCAAGACAAGAAGAGGTGAAAGATGAAGATGATGATGAGAGATAGGAAAGAGATGACAGAGAGAGAAGATAATAACATGCTAAAGTACTTAAGGACCAGAAGAGAGGTCTAGTGGAAGAGAAATTAGTTGATAAAGTGGATAGAGGAAATCAACAAAGAAAGATGAAGGAAAATGGAGTGAATATGTTATGGGAAAAATTCAATAGTAGAAAAGTGGGAAAAAATAGCATAAGGAAGGTGAATGAGGCATACAATCCTCCTATTTTTTAATTTAACAATGTTTTAAGCTTTGATTTTACATGTACAAAAGGAATAAATGAAGGTGTGAGTCATTGGATAAGAGGCAAGAAGAAGTTAGAGTGGGAAGAACAAGAGTAAGTGAACAAGGAAGATGAAAAGGGAGAAGGTTTTACATATCTCAAAAAAAGATGGAGATCAAGATGGATTCTTAGAAACACTAACAATGAACAAAAAAGAGCAAGAAATAGAACATAGTTAAGAAAAGAAGCAATCAAACTTTGCAAGAAAGGAAAATAGTCAATAAATTAGAAGAATACTATACCAAGAAGCTAGAAAATTAAAAGAATCAGATGAAAGAAAGCATGAAATGGATAAAAGAACCAATCGAGTGATGGAAATCAGTTTTTTCAAGTGTAATTCCTTTCTAAGTGACATAAAAATAGGTTAAGCAATTGAGTTGATGAAGAGTTAATCAAGGGAAAATGAATATTTCAAGCTAAAGCAAGCATATTAGCATTTTGAGGAAGAAATGATTCAAGGACTAAAAGAAGATGAAAATAACAATTTCATATCCATGATTGATGAAGATGCAACATATATAACCATAAATCAGGGGTCCATACTCAAACTTAAGGATTGAGACACTAAATGTAGTCCTAGAGGCATCATTTTGATCAAGAATTTAAGTAATTCCAAGAAGAACCAGTTGAGAGAAGACAAAGAAGAACCGAGAGAGATAAAGCAGAGATGGCATACAGCCAAGAGACATTTCCAAAAGGTCATCTTCAATTGGAAATAGAGGAAGAAAGAGGAAGAATAAGATAGCTAGCACAAAGTATGGGGAAAATTTTCTTTTCCTAATTTATACATATGGATGATATCACCAATTTTGTCTTTCCATCTAGGGTCTATTAGGTGAGTTAGTTTATTTCAAGACCTTCATAAGTTTGAAATTGACAATTTACCTCCAAATTACAATTTTGAATCTTGGAGGCAGTTTTGGCTTGTTCTAGCATTTAGGTGTGTAATATTGGAGCATCATAACATGCAATAAGCTTGTAATAAGCCTTGTTGAACTCTAGGATTCTTAACAAGGCCTTGTTTGTGACTGGATCTTATGTCCTAAGTTACTAGACTAGACTAGGTCTTTAATGAGCCAATAAATAGACCAAAACATGTAACAAGAGGCTTTATGAACCAAAAATTGGTTAGGGAAGGCTTGTAAATCATATATAAACCTCTCTTGAAAGCTGTTTCTATCATCATTCGAATGGTCATTCAAGGGAATAAGATCTCTAAGAGAGTTTAGAAGTGGAATTTCGTGTGTACATAGTTTGGTGTTAGTGTTTAATGGTTTTTGTGCTTTTGAGTGATTAATGAGTTTGTGCATGCATTATACAAGAAGGTTAAAAATTGGTAAGAAGATATATATATATATATATACACACACACACGCATATATATATATATATATATATATATATATATATATATATACATGCATATATACATATACATACATATATATATATACATACATACATATATGTATGTATGTATGTATGTATATGTATTTGTGGGATTGCATAGTTTTAGTGAGTGTAGTCATAAAATCATCCACTTTAGACATTTACTTATCCCTAGTCACATACTATTATTTAGAAGGTTCTTTGAGCAAAGAAAGAACTAATTAACCCCCATTCTTTTGGCCATTTTATGATTTCATTTCATAATTTACGACCTATTGCAGCTATATGCCCAACCATTTTCATGCATCCCCCATGATTTTAGTCATAATCGGAGCACCCAAATTTAGTACTAGGGTGCCCATTGGCACCTGGTCCCACATGGGGGCGCCCTAATCCTTCTAAAGCACTTTCCCACCACTTTTTGGGCCTCTTCTAGTCATTTTTCATGTTTATCTTTTCTTTGGTCGACCTTTTGCAGTTAATTACAAAATTAGAGAAAGAGAACCCTATAAATATAAAGTTATGGTGCCGTAATGAGGGACCTAGCATCACTAAGATTTGCATCCATCTATCAGTATTGGCATCCACATAGCTCCATCATCAAGGCACAAGCTAGGACATCTACATCACACTTCATAGGGGGGGGATTCTATTCTATTTCATGCACACATTCTACTACATTTTCTACATTTAGCTATTACTCACTATTTTACAAAGTGTGACTGTCATAAGAGCACCTAGGGCACGACATGCATACACACACTAGAACTACATCTGGGTCCAAAATGTAGTGCAACACTTAGTTTAGTAAGCCCATTGTTGTGGTAGATGAGGTCAGTTTGACCCATTCATTTTGAATTTCATTTTTTAGGGATTTGATACTTCTCTTTGGTCTCTTACAGGTCATTTTATTCATCTTAGAATATTTGGAACATTCAACACAACACACATAATTTAGTGCGATAGGTAGATAGAGTTGCAGATCACCTTCCGACCCTGCAAAGACCATTTTCGGGCATCTTTCCCAAACCATGGTACCCAAATTTCATACCAATGCACCCGTGGGTGCCCCATTCCATTCTTAGGCACCCAAGTCCACTCAAATTCTCCAGATCCAATATTTTAGGACTTTGACATGTTCCTAGAATTTCTAGTCGATCTCATGACACTCGACAGAGATAGTCATCGATTATCAATTGAGTTCCTTCATTACTTCCTTATTTCATATTAGGGTTCAATTTCATTAGTTTACTTCATTTATTTAATTTACATGTTTTTTTAGTCTATTTATCTACTGTGTTATATGTCCTCCTAGATTAGATTAACTAACTTGCACTACCTTAGTTTAGTTCAATTTAGTTAATCATTTTGGTGAACCCGACTCTCTTCACACTTAGGATCCTCATTTTCCTCTATCATGGGTCATCAAGTCTCTTTATCTGATTTACTTAAGAAACATCCCACTTGCTAGGTTGTTTTTCAAAATCCTTAGACACCAAGTATTTTGATGATGATACGCCACCACACGAATTAAGTGTTATGCTTCATTGTTTCTTTGTCGGCCCTGATATTGATGACCCTCCATCTAACCAACCCATATTAGACTCGATTCAGGACTTGAATGAAATTTTTTTTGCCATGGAATCCACACTCACATCTCTTATATTTGAAATTCATCATCTTAAGTATGTTTCTCAATCGCATACATCTTCTATGTAATCTATGGAATCCACACTCACATATCTTAGATCTAAAATTCAATAGCTTCAGGATGCTTCTCAATCGCATACATCCTCTATGCAATATATGGAATCCACAATCATGTCTCTTCAAGCTTAAATCCAACATATTAAGGATGCTTCTCAATCACATGTTTCTACTCCCTCTACATCTCCTCTTCAATCTATGTCCGTTGCATGTGATATAGTTGAACCTTAGATCATGCCATTACCTTAGCCTATCATATTTGAGCATAATACTATGCCACGTGACATTCTTACTCAGCTTCTTAGTCATCATTTGATCACTTTTCCACCTACTCATTGCTATCCTCCTTACCATCTTACAAAATATCAAGGTCGTCCATATTACAACTATCATAGGATCAATGGACATAATGAAAATTATTTTTATGCTTTACAACGTAGAGTCAAACATCTTGAGCATCAAGGGTTTATCTCATTCAATTCCCAACATCATGTTACATCATCCTCTCCAAATGTTACATCCTCATGTGCTCCTAAGGCTACTCCTTCCGTTAGTCACAATCCACATAAGAAATTACCTACGGTATCCCCAAGTTATCAAATTCAACCGCTTATCAAAACTAGTTCACCCCCTACTCAACCATGTTATGCGGCTACTAGTGAGTCTCCTCTTAATATTTCTAGATAATTATCTTATTCATCACATGATTGATATTTATGGTCACTCACATGTGTATAATGATTCTACTCCTAGCCGACAAATACTATAGTTCCATCACATGATTCTCCTATTTTTAATGTTGTTTCTTCTCCACTTAATGACCATCGCACCACCATTTCTCATGTGCCTTCCTCAAAAAGAAAAGTATAGCTAAAGATGTTTCCATTCAATATTTCTCACCATCCTACTCCACTTCGATTTTCTAATCATATGGTTAAATAAAATACCCTTCCACTCAAGTTGTCTATGACATTACCACCTCAACATCCCATAACTTTTGTTAAGGAAACTACTCCTTACGTGGATCCACTTAGCATCTTTTGACTATACTTCCACTCACTCCAGGGGTATGACACTCCACTATCCTCCCTCCCACCTTGTTTTAGTAACATTACTATATTTACACACAGTCATTAGTCATAATCATTATACATTCTAGCATCGTTACCCGATGACACACTCTTTTGCTTCGGTTCACACTTGACTATTGAGGGATTACTTTCTACACTGAACCCCACACACTGCACATTAGGAATTACACATTGCATTTTTTCACACATCATGCATCCAACCTTTTGACATTTACCCATTCCTACATCACACATTTCTACTCTTTTTCCAATAATTCTATCATCTACGTGTTTATGATCATATGTTATTCATCTTACACATTACATACATTATTAGGCCACATCATACACCGTCCATTCTACACCTAGTCTATATTCTACATTATACTACATCCTCATCATGCACATATTAGTCATTTTACGTGTTACATATGCCATTAGGCTATTTCACACTACACATTTATACATCACCTATATTCTACATACTACGCTAGGTTACATTACATATGAGTCTAGCTTTACATTTCATCACTACATCCTACATTACTAGTCTATCTACACCTATTACATTGCATTTTACACATTACATATTACACATCCTACACATTTAGCATCGCATTCAACATACCGCACATTTACACACCATATCCATCACTTGGTCATCTATACTACATTGTCTTCTACGTGTTCTGCACTCACCACCCGATGACACACTTTAGTTCATCGGTCCATACTGACTCGAGGGTTTACAAATCAAATGGACCTTACACTTATCACACCTATATTATTCCACCTTTTATCATGTGACATCTCTATCTTAGTGACATACACTTTAGGATAAATCATCACCTATTCTATCATCTTGTAGTGGTATACACCTTAGGTTACATCACCACTCCTTATCATTTATCTTGTAGTGATATACGCTTAGTGTTAAATCATCACTCATCCACTCACTCATTCTGTAGGATAAATCTCCATACTTCATCTCATAGTAGTATACGCTTAGGTCACACACATTTCTTCTATATGTCACATATCATCAACATTATGCATACACATTCATCATAGTGTGCTAGACATGATATACACTACTCGACCATTTCCCAATGACACACTCTCATTTATGGTTCATTCTTGACTTGAGTGGGAAAAAAAATGAACCTCACTACATACATTTTCATTCATTTGGGGGCACGCGGCTCCTATCATTCCATCTTGCATTCCATTCCATCCATCCACAATATACTGCATATATGGTTGTTTTTATTCTTGCTTACTTTTTCTTATTCATGATCACTTTATTACACATGCTATTTTGATTACTTGTATGTCATTTATCTATATCATCCACACATGCGTGTTCACGCATTTCTTCTATTTTTTATCACGTAGATATAGGTATTTTACATGTGAATGTATGCTCTCCTTCTACCATTCCTACATTGGTCGTTGGGGGCATCCACACATTTGTATCTTCCAGGTGTTATTGTTTCATTTTGTATTTAGCATTTTACATTATTTGCTTATAAAAATTTTGACATACTAGTTATCATTCTAGCATGTTAATGGGTGCATCATGTACATCATTTGTTATGTAGGGATATTGGTTTCCATACTTATTTGTTACATTGTCTAATTTTTTTCTTATCTTGTTTTCTATTGTTTGCATGGACCTTTTCCTATGTTTGGTGTGCACACTTGTCTATCGCGGTCGCATGATGGCCTTACGTGTGTCTTGCGACATTGTGAGTGATGTCACATGTTTGCAATCCGCTTTGTGTGGCATACTTCTCTTCTTGCATGTTTACATTACCTTGTTTGGTAGCTTTTACATATTGTTTTTGTAGATTATACATTGTTTTCTACATGCATGTGTATTTACACTTGTCTTTGGCTAACCTTTCTTGTTTGTGCGATCCTTGGTTTTCACCAAGCAATTTTCAGAATGTACATGCGGTTGGCCCTCTTTTGGGGTTGCATGTCTCCTATCAGCGACATCACATGCACCCCCAAAGAGGGGGCATCATTTGGGGTTTCTACATACTAACACAGAGATTCTACACCGGTTTGGTTTAGTTATATTCAACGAGTGGGTTCAGACAGTCTACGAACCCCATACATAGTGGATTTTATAGGACATGGTGTCCTTAGCATTTCTGGGAAGTAGTTAGAGCTTGGAGGACACAGAGAATTTCCTCCCTACACTTCTTCAACCCGGTGGTATCAAATCATCTAAAAACCAAGATGCTACAAATATCTCTTAACACATTTTAGTAGAAGAGGTTAGAGCTTGGAGGACACAGAGCATTTTCTCCTTACACTTCTTCAGCCAGGATGGCATGAGATCACCCAAAAACTCACAATTTAGGATATCATTCTACACTATTTCTTAACATGGATCAGGTGCACATGTTCCATTTACACTTACATTTACATTTTCTATTTACATTAGCATACTTTACATGTATCTTTTACATAGTGTTTTTACACTTACATACATACATATTTGACTACTTGATCATTTTCTCCTTACAGGTTCCAGCCGTATGAGAAACAAGTAGTCAAATGGGGACAATAACAAGTGACAACAACAACATCTCGCGATAGCACACATGCTTTACTAACCATGTAGGTACACATTGTGGAAACTACACACACACGCATTCCACCCTAGGTTCACTCTCATCACTTTTTCTTTGCACATTTTTCATTTATAGTTTCCACGCTACTCCATATTTTTATCATTCCATGCTTTGTCTATTCCTTCAATACATTTCTACTACACTCTTCACGGACATCAGGTACACATCTCTATTTACTTTATGTTACTGAACTTTCCGCTCACCAACATAAAGTGGGGGAAAATGTAGTCATAAAATCATGCACTTTAGACATTTATTTATCCCAATCTCATACTACTATTTAGAAGGTTCTTGAGCAAAGAAAGTACTAATTAACCCCCATCCCTTTGGCCATTTTATTTATTTTATTTCATAATTTACGACCTATTACACCTACATTCCCAACCATTTTCACACATCCCCCATAATTTTAGCCGTAATTGGGGCGCCCAAATTTAGTATTGGGGCACCCATAGGTGCCTTTGTCCCACCGGAGGCACCCCGATCCTTCTAGCACTTTCCCGCCACTTTTTGGGCCTCTTCTAGTTGTTTTTCATGTTTATCTTTTATATGGTCGGCCTTTTCGAGGTTAATTACAAAATTAGAGCAAGAGAACCCTATAAATATAAAGTTATGAGACCATAATGAGGGACCTAACATCATTATCTACTATCACTCCATCTAGATTTGCATCCATCTATTGCATTAGCATCCACATAACTCCATCATCAAGGCACAAACTAGGACATCTGCATCACAATGTATAGGGGGAGGGATTCTATTCTACTCCATGCACACATTTTACTACATTTTCTACATTTAGCTATTGCTCGTTATTTCACAAAGTGTGACTGACACAAGAGCACCTAGGGAACGACATACACACACAAAACCAGAACTACATCCGGTCTAAAATGTAGTGCAACTCTCGTTTAGTAAGCCCACTATTGTGGAAGTTGAGGTCAATCTAACCCATTCATTTTGAATTTTCTTATTTTAAGGTTTTGATACTTCTCTTTGGTCTCTTACAGGTCATTTTATTCATCTTAGAATATTTGGAACATTTGGTACAACACAGAATTTAGTGCAATAGGTATACAAAGTTACAGATCACCTTCTGACCTTGTGAAGACCATTTCTGAGCATCTTTCCCGCACTGTGGTGCCTAGATTTTATACCGAGCATCCGTGGGTCCCCCGCCTAGTCCTGCACTTGAGTCCACTTCGATCTTCCAGATCCATTTTTTTAGGACTTTGGCATGTTCATTCTTGTTCCCAAAATTTCCAGTCAGACCTGCAATAGTCACCGATTATTAGTTGAGTTCCTTCCTTACTTCCTTCTTGCATATTAGGGTTTGATTTCATTATTTTACTTCAGTTATTTAATTTACATATTGTTTTAGTACATTTATCTATTGCATTATATGTCCTCCTAGATTAGATTAACTATCTTGCACTACCTTAGTTTAGTTCAATTTTAGTTAATCAAAGTGAGTGACAAAAGCTTGGTGTATAATACATAGTCCTATAATAGATTTGTACCGAGAGAAAATGTCATTCAAGCTTGAGTCTAATGAAAATGTAATCTCCATGTTTTGAAGGTATTGGTTGTTGAACAAATTTATCTTATGGTATTCTCAAAGGAAGTTGTGGTTTGGTAGATTAGCACCATGTTTGGGAATCCATGATAGAATAATTCTTGCACATAGTCAAGAAATACAAAACATTGGGATAAGTTTGAGATGTAGAGACAAGGAGAGGGGTGATAGAGTGTTTATACCTTAGAAAATATTTTGAAATCCTCATTGTGACAAGAAAAACATTAAGTTCGCTTAGAACCCTCAAGACAAGAAACTTTGTTCCTCAGAAAATTTGGAGTATTTTGAAGAGTTTCAGTAGGAGAATTGAAGATGAGACTTCACCTGTCAATTCATGAAGATTAGGAAGGTTTTTATAGTCCTTACAGAAATTTTATAGGCCATGAAGTTATGTTTAATTGTTTTTACAATAGTATCTCTCGATCCTCGGGTCTTAGTTGAAACCCTCTTACTTGTGAAACCGAGCTTTAGAGACATAAGACTTAGTTTCAAGGAGTGTGATTTGGAACATATGATTTTAGGACCCTTATCACTCATAATTCCATGTTTGAAAAGGTGGTATATGTTCCTTTTAACCTCGTAGAATATAGTTAAGCCACAAAGTCTTGTAAAAGAGAATAAAGTGACCGGGTTTGGTAGTTTTACTGGGTGTGAAGTTTTTTATGAGGAGTTAGGACTCCAACTTGAAAATATATCACCTGGAGTTGTATCAAATGATATTTTTAAAGATTTTATCCCTAACTTACACACAAATTCATGTCTTTTGTGAAATTTTAGTCATATACATGTAGAAGTCAAATAGAGACCTAATTTGCAACTCAAAATAGGGGATTTTAAGGAAATATTATAAAGGAATTCCTATTGAAAGTTTATATAGAGAAGAATGACCAAAATGGGTACTCTAAAAGGTGGATTGTTGATTTATTGAATACTTGATTCAGAAGTCAAAGGTGAAAGACAGTGTTGGAAGGGCTACTAGAAGCTAAAGTTAATGGAGAAGAGTGGGGATTACAAGGTAGGAATAGATTGAGAGTGGAAGAACTAAATTTGCATACACCATGTTATCATGAATCACAAAGACCCTTTGAGTGTCCGTAACTCGATGGGTTGAGAATCTCAAAGTGCAATTGCATAACATGGAGCTTTCCCAAGTGTGGGAACTTGTGAAATCGTAAAAGCTCTCCGAATGAAGGCCGGTTCCTATTCCTCTATTCAGATGCACACGAAAAAAAAAAAATGCAGAGGGTTTACTCAAAACCTAATCTAACTTGCCAAGGAGACAGGGTAAGAAGATGCATAAAAATAAACCTAAACTAACAAAGGTGATGCACCGAGGAATGAAGAACACCTATCTTGCCAATAAACACAAACCATTAAAATGTGATGCAAGATCATGCAGATAACAAAATTTGCAGTGAAAGATCAGGAGGATGCAAATGAACACAGAGAGGGTTGAGAATCATCCACAAACATGCATTACTTGCTCCAAAGATTGATACAATACACTACAAAATGCCAAGAGGCAAAGTTGCATTACAGTTTTAAATGGGAGGTTTGAACTCCACAAATTCACTTGCCAAAGAGAAGAAGGGAGGGGCAAAACAAGAATGTCCAACGCTTAGAAAGAAGCCCCTCCTTATAATTTATAGGAAGAATGAGAGAGGGAAGTGTTGGTGTCGAAACGCAGCACCCCTGGGACTCCGCAACGCGATAGGTTGAAAGTCTCAGTGCGATTGCACAACATGGAGCTTTTCCCAAGTGTGGGACCTCATGAAATCGGAAAAGCTCTCCGGATGAAGGCCGGCTCCTATTCCTCTGTTCAGATGCACCAATGAAACGCAGAGGTTTACCCAAAAACCTAATCTAACTACCAAGGAGACAGGGAGAGAGAAATGCATAAAAATAAACCTAAGCTACGGAGGTGATGCACCGAGGAATGAAGAACATATGTTTTGCCAATAAACACAAACCAATAAAATGTAATGCAAAAGATATGCACAGATAGCCAGATTTACAATGAAGATCGGAAGGACGCAAATAAACACGTAGAGGGTTGAGAAACATCCACATATATGTATTAATTTGCTCCAAAGGGTGATACAACACTGCAAAATGCCAAGAGGCAAGGTTGCATTACAATTTCAAATGGGAAGGTCCTTTGCTCCACAAATCCACCTGTCAAGGAGAAGAAGGGAGGAGGCACAAAACAAAATGTCCAACCATTTTAAAGAGCCTCTCTTTACCAATATATAGAAGGGAAAGAGATGGAGAAGTGAGAAAATCAAGATTTGCCCAACCACCTCCAAGACTGCGCCTAACTCCATCCATCATGGCGGTAGGTAAGAACCTCAATGACCAAAAATGGCGAGCTATCATATTACTCGCATCGGTCCATTCCAAAGTGGGGTTCGGGACTCTCTTCTACATCCGCATCGAGTTCGGAGGACACAGCTGCGGCATGTGTTTGATGTTCGTGCTTTCCCGAAACCTACATCCGCCGCTATTACCAAATTTCCTTTGTTTTCGGGTTCGGAGGTATGACTTGCATGTGCATCGGGTTTGGAAGGTGGCTCGACATGCTTTCGCCCCATGCTTTTCCGACTTGTTTTCCCGACCCGAAAACCCAAATTGCCTTGTGTCGGGTTTTACGACCCTTCCGACATGTCCTTCCTATCAGTTTTCTAACCCCTCCGACACATTCTTTGTTTTTGGGTCTTTCCGCCTCCGACATGTCGCTCCATAATGCTTCTCCGCCCGAAAACCCGATTTCCTTTGTTGTCGGGTTTTCCAACCCTCCGACATGCTTTTTGTCGTGTTTATAATTACCCTGGGGTAAATATATTCAATAGGAAGAGAGAGGAAATACAAATCTACCCCAACCACCTCTAGGTTGTATTTAATCATCTCATTATGGTGGTAGGTGAGAACCCTAGCAACTTAAAAGTGGCGAACTGTATTTTGCATTAAAACTGGTTGTTGAAATGTCATTTCTGGCCATTACCACGTGCTAGAGGTGTTTTTTTATTTTCTCTCTCCAAACTCCATAAAAATGCAAAAATGAACCTGGAATCTTGTAGATAATTTCACCAGCTTTCCATTGATATAAAGAACGTGAAAAACCGAGCTCTGGATCGAAAGTTATGGCCATCTGAAGTTTTAGGGCAAAAACAAGCCAAAATCGGATCGGCGGGCAAAAATTTGAAATTTTGACCCGTTTTAGTCTTTGGAAATCTGATGAGGTGAAGACACATGGCAGGCACTGATTAGATGCGGGCCTATCTTTCCTAAATTTTCCGCGGGTCGCTTCGACATTTTGACTTGGACACGTGTCAAAACCCCATTGGATGCGGGTTTGACCCTCCAAAATTTCCTGTGGGCTTTTCCAACTTCTCGCGCCACCTGGACACATGGCAAGATTCTATTGGCTCGCAATAAGGGGTGGGCTAAAACACTCCTTTTGGATTTTTGGTGAAACACTTAGCTAATTTCCAACTTTTTTCCCCTTCTGGCACATTCTCGACACATGGCACGTTCGATTCGTCCGCAGGCCTCCTTGTCTCTTTTGTGGCCTTTTCGTCTTTTCGCCTCACGCGTCCATCGTGTACTTTTGTCCCAATCGCCCCATGGATCGCTCGGGACAAATATCTCCGAACCGCCCGAAATGGACTGTCTTTTGGCAAACCGGCTGATTCGCGTCCCACGCGTACTTTTGTCCCGGCTGTCCCAAACCGCGCGAAAAAAAGACTTAGATGATTTTTCTTGCTTTCGGCCGATTTGGATTCAAGGCCCCTCGTCCCGCATCCCAACTGTCCCGCAGACCGCCTGGGACAAAAATGTCCGACTTAGCCGATTTTCTTGCCTTTTTCGGCCCCAAGCTTGGTACGATGAACCTCAGTACGACCCGAACCCTTCAGACCCGAAATGCTTTAAAACAGTCCCGCAACCTTATTTTTTGCATTTTTTCCATTTTCTCTAACTCATGGGGATTCCTTCTTGGATGGGAGAGTTAGAGAGAAGCCGAGGGGGCCCCAAAAACATGATTTCAGGCCTTGAATCAATCTACTTGCTTAGGATTGAATAATTTGATGCATGTTATCAAAATTACCTTGAGGGGTGAATTTTGGATAACAATTTTGGTGACTCAAATGGGGTCATCTCGCCGCTGATGATGAAGTTACCAGTTGCCTCAAGCATCCATTGGGCATGGAGTCATGAGTTGAGCCTCAAACCCCAACTTTGAAAACTCTAGAGCCACTTGAGGAACCCATGAAATGGATCACAAGAGCAAGAGCAAGACCACAAAAACTATGTAGGAAAACTGAAATTCAGCACATGCTCCAAATGGAACATGCAGAGTGTGCACAAACACTGGAGGAATGAAAACCTAAGCTAATATTTACAAGGTGGAGAATTTCCTTTAGTAGTAATAATGCTTTAGATAGATTCCATTGATCGAATCTGCAGTTCTTCGCCATCCAATGAAGACAATCGAAGGCATTGTTATCCTTACACTTTGTGACCATGTATGGGCCACTCCAAATGGCATCAAATTTTGAATGCCTTCCCGGTTTTTTTGCTCTATCTCGCATCCCATTTTAACACTAGATCTCCAACTTGGAAAGATCTACTCTTGGCCTTCCTATCAAAGGTCTTCGATCAAAGCTTGATCCTTCTCCATTGCTTGGGATGCCCGATCTCCGATCTCTCGAGCTCCATCAACTCGCATATCTCACCTCCATGGGCCCAAACTCTAAGAACTCTAATTGCTTCATGAGTTCCAATGTTGGCAACTCAAGTGACATGGGAAAGATTGCCTCTCTTCCATAAACAAGCCTGAATGGAGAGTTACCTGTGGATCTCTTGGGAGTTATCCTATCAGCCCATAAGGCTGATTTCAGTTTGGTATGCCAAGACCTCTGATTCTCATCAAGAGTCCTCTTAATGATCCTCAACAAGTTCTTGTTTGTAGATTCAGCCTGGCCATTACCCTGAGGGTAGTAGTTTGATGAAGTACTTAGGTAGATCCCGTTCTTGACAGCCCACTCAGTCACCTTGGATCCAATGAATGCTAACGCATTATCTGAGATTATTGTAGCAGGTATGCCAAATCTGGTTACTATCCCCTCATAGAAGTCTAAGATGCTAGACTCATTTGCTTCCTTGAGTGCTACTGCTTCGGTCCATTTGGTGAAGTAGTCTGTGGCTGTCAAAATCCACTTATGCCCTTGGCTTGAATTGGGATTAATGACTCCAATGAAGTCTAAACCCCATTGCATGAATGGCTGGTCAACTGAAATTGGATGCAATGGGAGGGCAGCAAGCCTCTCTTTACCTGTGAAGAATGCACAATTCTTGCACCTTTTGATCCATGCGAAGCAATCACTGAAAATCTTGGGCCAATAATAACCAGCCTTCATGATTTTTAGGGCTGTCACTCTTGGTGTAAAATGACCACCAGCTGGTCCACCATGGAACTCTTCCAACACCCTATGAATCTGATTTGTGTTAATGCATCTCAGCAGCACTCCATTCACATCTCTCTTGAACAAAACACCGTCTACTATGGCATATGGGACAGCCTGCAATCTGAAGTGTCTTCTTTGGGTCTTGTTCATCTCTAGAGGGCATAGGCCCATGCTTAGGAAGTGCATTATACCTTGGGTCCAGCAAGGAGTGGGGACAAGCATTATCCTCTTCTTGAGTGCTACCTTGCACATGGCTATCTTGAACTGTCAAAACAGCCTCTTCTTCTTCAGATACTCCCTTTTTTTGCTTGTAATTAGCTGCTCACACAATCCTTTTCCTCTTACCAGCTTGGTGACCTTGATCTCTATGTCATACTCCATGACACGAGTGATCCAACCTGCTCTTTTCTCATTCAAATCCTTGTTGAGGAGGAAGTCCTTTACTCCCGCATGAGAGACCAACAACTGAACTTTGTTGTTTGAGACTAGATGCTTGAATTTCTTCAAGCTTCGACACGCAAGTACATGCTTCTCAATAAAATAATATCTCACCTCATAGTCCTCCTAGGCTTTGGTCAAGAAAGCAATTGGCTGCTCATCATTGTCCTTTTTCTCGCTGCACCAAAATGGCAGAAATAGTATCATTACCTCCAAATGCATAGAGGATGAAATCCTTGGAGAAATCCGGGTTGATGAGAGTTGGTGCTTGGGAGATGGCTTCTTTGATTGCTTCAAAACCCTCCTTGCCTTCTGCTGTCCATTTGAAAGCCATGCTTTTCTTCAACATTTTGGTGATAGGTTTGACAAGGGCTGCAAAATCTGGGACAAACCTCCGAACAAAGTTTATTCTCCCCAAGAAACTCTGAAGGGCCTTCTTGTGGCTTGGCAATGGTAGTGCTCTTATGGCTTCAACCCTCTCTAGATCAATTGCTAATCCTTCTTTGGAGACAATATGGCCAAGGAGCTTTCCTTCATGTGCTAGGAAGATACACTTCTTAGGATTCAAAGACACTCCAAATCTCCTGCACCTTTGGAAGACTTGTCTCAAATGAGAGAGGTGGTCTGCTGCATTCTTTGAAAAAACAGTGATATCATCAAGGTATATCAGCACCACGTTGTTGATCAAACCTTTGAACGCCATGTCCATTGCTCTTTGGAAGGTAGCTCCAGCGTTGGACAGCCCAAATGGCATTTTCCTGTATGCATAAGTTCCCCATTTGGTTGTGAAGGCTGTCTTGAATTGATCTTCTTCCTTCACCATAATCTGATTGTAGCCCGAGTAGCCATCAAGTAGTGAAAACCTCTCGGAGCCAGCCACCACTTGCAAAATTTGCTCCATAGAAGGGAGTGGGTAATGGTCCTTGAGAGATGCTCTATTCAAGTCTCTGAAGTCAACACACAATCTGATCTCTCCACTCTTCTTTCTGACTAGAACTAAGTTGGCAACCCAACTAGAATGCTTGATTGGGAATATGATTCTTGACTCAATCAACTTGTTCAATTCCTTCCTCATGAGAGGTTCCATGTGTGGATTGACTGGCCTTTGTTTTTGCCTGATGGGCTTAGTATTTGGATCCAACTCAATGGTGTGTTGAGCTAACTCGGGATTGAAACCTTTCAAGTCTTCGTAGCTCCAAGAAAACACATCAGGGAACTCTTGACACAAGCTGTATGAACTCATACTTTTCTTGTTCAGTTGTCATCTTTCCAATTTGCAATGGTTTGTTCTCTTCCACCAAGATGGATACTGAATCTTCTCTCTTGACCTAAATGTTTGCTTTCTCTTTCCTAAACTGATCATTGGGATTGAAAATGGACTCCAAAGTGATAAGTCCCTTGGGCAGCTTGTTAGTTCTCAGCTGTACCACTTGGTCACCATACTGCTGCTCTAACTTTTCCTGATTTTTGGCTGAGAATTCAGCCTCTTCTTGCAAGAAATGGATGATTTGCTGATCATTTTCAAACACTTGCCAACTTACATTGTTATCTGGCACTGAAGGCCTCACAATCACATGGATGTTTGGCTGTACCTTGTCTTTTTGAATGCTCTCCACAACGTCAAAGGCTGCCCCAACTGCTGCAAGCCTGTCAGCAGCTTGGTTCTCTTTCCTAGGAACTGATTTGATGCCAAAGCCCTCAAAATCTTCAATGAGGTCCCACACCCTGTTCTTGTAGCACTTGAGTAGATCATTCTTGGCAGCATGCTGCCCTTTGACCTGATTTACAATCAATTCACTATCACCAAAGACTTGCAAGTTCTTTATTCCTCTCTTTATTGCCCAATGCATCCCTTGCACCAAGGCTTCATATTCAGCAGTGTTATTGGAGCATGCAAACTGAAATCTAAAATCTGAATAGTACTTTACTCCTTGAGGTGAAACCAGCATGGCTCCCCTCCGCACCTTGTCTACTCCTTGATCCATCAAAAAACAGCTTCCATACCTCATTGTCATCCTTGTGGTCTGGCTTGGTGATGCTAGGAATGGGCTGATCTTTTTCATGTATGCAATAGACTCCTAGCTCAGATTCTTCTACTTCTTGATAAGGATCAAAAGCATGCACCTTGTTTGCCCATTCATCAAGAGTTAGATCCAGGATGCTTCCAACCTTGGTGTCAGCTTCATCATTGCTTGGGTGATCTTCTTGATCAAATGCCAAACAGTTGGCATTGATCTGACTTGGAGTGTAGGGCTCAATGTGGAAGTTTGCAATAGGTTCAGACCTGATTGTAGCTTTGGTTCCATACCTCATTCTGAACAGCATGTGTGACCAATCAGCAGACAAATATCCTCCAATCTTGGCTATGAAATCTCTTGACAAACATAGGGCAAAGAGTGGTGGAAGGTCTATAACTGATACATCTTGTAAAACAACAACATTTGGACATGCATGCAAGGTAAGACTCAAGTTTCTAATCACCCCAACTATTGTTACTGCTGTCCCATCCAACTGCACTACCCCTTTGGATATGGTTTCATATTGAAGTCCTAGCTGATCAGCTATTTGCTTGGGCATCACTGAGCTACTTGCCCCGGAATCAATCATGCAATTGTGCACCAATTGGTTTCCAATGATTAATGAGACATAAAAAGGAGGGGGCTTCAACATTTTACCTTGTTGTCCTCCATGATTCCCTTCAGCGGGCAGCATTTGTGAGCACCTTCTCTTGCATTTGGACTTTTTGATTCGAAGTTGGCAGTCCTTCATGGCAGCTTGTAGCAAATCTCTCTGGCCTGGGATAGATAGGGATTCCCACATTGATATATTTACATTTGTCTTCTTCATCTGATCAATGATACTAAATGGTGATGAAGGATCTCTTTTTTGTCCCTTGGTTTGCATATTCATCCCTTGCATGTGGGCAGCAACAACTGGTATTTGAGTTGGTTTAGGAGCTGGTTTGGGTGCTCCTTGCATGTTTGGGACTACATTTTGTTTGCCAAAAGCTTGTGGAGTGGTAGAAGGTTGTGGATTACTTGGAGCCAATGGCTGTCCTTCACCCAAATTTCTCCTTTTTGACCTTGTGTTGGCTGCAACACTTGAGAGGGTATTTGATTCATACCACATAAATCTTCAGCCTGCCAATTGACAAGAGTAGTTTTGTTCGGAGATGTTCCTTGCTGAGGTGCTTCGTTGCTGATCCTCTTCGTGGTTGGACTCTTATGACCCACCAATGGTTTGCACCATAAGAGCCTGATTTAATGCACCGTTAAAGCACATTGATTGGTTATGTGGCTGACTCGCATGGGAAACACCAATCATATTCTTGGGCCATGTTATTTTGCACCGGTACCAAAGCTCTGGATGTGGATGCAACATTGAGGTTATCGGGCTGAAATGGTCTGTTGGCAGGAGGCCTTGCTTGATTCTGATTTGCAGCTAGATTGGGTGGTCTTTGAGGCTGATATGGCTGCCTGTTAGGCTGAGCTTGAGGCTGGAAGGAAGGTCTAAAACCTTGAGCTTGCTGCCTTTTGAGTGTAACCAGCTCATTACCTAGATTTTGCAATTGCTTCATGACTTCTTGAAGCTCGTTTGAGGCACTAGAAGATGAAGTAGAAGCTTCATTTGAACTCTGATTTCTAGGAGTGGGAATAGAAGCTAAATTAGGCACTTGGCTAGTACTTGGGCTCTCTAAACTTGGATATAATGGCATTGGAGGCCTAGGAGCTAGCTTTCCAGCTTGAATCAAACAATTTTCAGCCCTAATGGCAATGCTATAAGCCATAGGGATAGTTATGCCTCCCATGGATTGAATCAACATAGAAATATCAGAATTTAGAGCTTTGAGATAGTAAAGAAAAGCACCTTCTTCGCACATTGGCTCTGACCGCCCGGAATTCTCTCCCAAGTCCTTTGAAATCTGAAATTAAAATCGGCCACCACTCATGGGAGCTCTTTTGATAGTTGTCAGCTGCTCCAAAAGGGACAAGTTGTCTCCCTTTTCCCCAAACTGCTCATGGAGGGCTATACATAGCTGATTCCAATTTTGAATAGAACCTGAGGCAAGGCTCCTGAACCATTGTAAAGCTTTCCCCTTGAATGAGGATGCCAACAATTTGACAGCAACTTGCATCTCATTGATTTCATGAATTGCACAAAGGTTGGCAATGTCTTTAACATGATCACCAGGAGTAGTCTGGTTCTCTCCAAGTGAAGTATGGAATGTTCTTCAATGCTGCAACTCGGGATCGATGTTGTGCATTGAGAGCAAGTGGGCTGCTGCCAGTGAAATTGACATACGGATTCGGTGGTTGCGCCATTTTGATTGGCCTGAGAACCCTTGTTGATTGGATGAAAGGCCTACCAGGTGGAGGTGTTGACAAGGTTCTATTAGGTGGAGATGGAGATCTTTGAGCTCTTCTTCCCCTTCTTTCTCTTCCTGGAGATAGGTGTAGATGAACAAACAATCCTTCCTCCCTAGTTCTTGACCTGGTCTGTATTCTTCTCATAAATTTTCCAGCTTGACTCATCTAAAACCAATGGATTATGCTTCTTTTGGAGTCACCAGATGTGTGATTTTAAGCTCCTTCAAATATGGAACTTACAACAAGTGCACATCGATCTTGTTGCAATAAAAGTGAAGACCTCTAAGGTCCCACCGGGCGTGCCAAAACTGTTAGTCAATCACAGCACCCCTGAGTGTCTGCAACTCGATGGGTTGAGACTCTCAGTGTGATTGCATAACATGGAGCTTTTCCCAAGTGTGGGACTTACGAAATCAGAAAAATCTCTAGATGAAGGCCGGTTCCTATTCCTCTATTTAGATGCACATGAAAAAAAAAAATGCAGAGGGTTTACTCAAAATCTAATCTAACTTGCCAAGGAGACAGGGTAAGAAGATGCATAAAAATAAACCTAAACTAACAAAGGTGATGCACCGAGGAATGAAGAACACCTATCTTGCCAATAAACACAAACCATTAAAATGTGATGCAAGATCATGCACAGATAACAAAATTTGCAAAGTGAAAGATCGTGGAGGATGCAAATGAACACAGAGAGGGTTGAGAATCATCCACAGACATGCATTACTTGCTCCAAAGATTGATATAATACACTACAAAATGCCAAGAGGCAAAGTTGCATTACATTTTTAAATGGGAGGTTTGAACTCCACAAATTCACTTGCTAAAGAGAAGAAGGGAGGGGCAAAACAAGAATGTCCAACGCTTAGAAAGAAGCCCCTCCTTACAATTTATAGGAAGAATGAGAGAGGGAAGAGAGAGGAAATCCAAATCTACCCCAACCACCTCTAGGTTGCATTTAATCATCTCATTATGGTGGTAGGTGAGAACCCTAGCAAACTTAAAAGTGGCGAACTGTATTTTGCATTAAACTGGTTGTTGAAACGTCATTTCTGGCCATTACCACGTGCTAGAGGTGTTTCTTGATTTTCTCTCTCCAAACTGAATCAAAATGAAAAAATTGACCCTGAAATCTTGTAGATAATTTCACCAGCTTTCCATTGATATAAAGAACGCGAAAACCGAGCTCTAGATCAAAAGTTATGGCCATTTGAAGATTTAGGGCAAAAACAGGCCCAAAACGGATCGACATGGGAAAAAATTTGAAATTTTACCCGTTTTAGTCATTTTGGAAATTTTTTAAATTTTTCCCCGCTCCACGATGAGGTGAAGACATGTGGCGGGTGCTCGATTAGAAGTGGGCCTATCTTTTCTAAATTTTTCAGTCGTTCAACTTTGACTTGGACACGTGTCAAAACCCCATTGGATGCGGGTTTGACCCTCCAAAATTTCCTTGTCGGGCTTTTCCAATTTCTGGCGCCACCTGGACACGTGGCAAGATTCTATTGGCTCGCAATAAGGGGGTGGGCTAAAACACTCCTTTTGGATTTTTGGTGAAACACTTAGCCAAATTTCCAACTTTTTTCCCCTTCTGACACGTGGCACATTCTGATTCATCTCGGGCCTCCTTGTCTCTTTTGCGGCCTTTTCACCTTTTCGCATCTCACGCGTCCCTCATGTACTTTTGTCCCAACTATCCCGGATGAAAATCTCCCGCTGGCCGATTCGGCTTCCTTGTTCCGCTGCCATGCGGCTTTTTCACCTTTTTACGTCTCACGCGTCCCTCACGTACTTTTGTCCCAACTGTCCCACAGACTACCTGGGACAAATATCTCCGAACCACCCGAAATGGACTGTCTTTCGCAAACCGGCCGATTCACGTCCCACACGTACTTTTGTCCCGACTGTCCCAAACCACGCGAAACAAAGACTTAGATGATTTTTCTTGCTTTTGGCCATTTCGGCTTTTTTCCCTCGTGTCCCGATGTCCCAACTGTCCCGCGGACCGCCTGGGACAAAAATGTCCGACTTAGCTGATTTTCTTGCTTTTTGGCCCCAAGCTTGGTACAACAAACCTCAGTACGACCCGAACCCTTCAGACCCGAAATGCTTTAAAACAGTCCTGCAACCTTATTTTTTGCATTTTTTCCATTTTCTCTAACTCGTTGGGATTTCTTCTTGGATGGGAGAGTTAGAGAGAAGCCGAACCGCCAAAAGTGATTGCTTGAGAATCCTAGATAAGGGCAGTTTGCAAGAAAGTGGAAAATTGACATTTTGGTGATTTTAAACCATTTAGAAGGTCACTTTAGTCTAGTTCAAGTTATAGTGACATGATGAAATGGATGGTCAAATGTAATGAGTTAAAAAGCCAAGAATTTTCATGTTGAGGGTGATTTTGAACTTGAGAAGAAGTTAGTCTTAAATTCCTGAAGAGTTATTTTGATTTCTTGTGTGAATTCTAACATTGTGGGTTGTTTCGATTGATTACGTTTCGCATCACAACTCTAAATAGCTTTTCAATCCTATGTTTCTAATTATTATAATTTTCAAGGATCCCGACACTACCACTCTTCAATTATTTGTCACTTCCTCGAGGTGAGGATGGGTTTGAAATTCTCAAACAAGTTCGATCCCAAAGTTTTCTAGGACTTAGGAGCATGTCATGTGGCGAATTATTCAAAATTTTAAAGGTAAGATCCTTTTTATATCACTATATTGGTCTTTCTAAAATATTGAGTTAGTTTCACACACCTATAGGTTATCAATTCAAATTTAATAGTTACACAAACAAATATTTTAAGGGAATTTTAAGAACAAGAGAATTTTATGAGTCAAGGATTGGTTTGAAAGTCTAAAAACAAGTTCAATCCCAAATTTTTCTAGGAATTAGAAGCATGTCAAGTGTCGAATTTATTCAAACTTTTGAAGGTAAGATCCTTTTATGTCATTGTATTGGTCTTTCTAAAATATTATTAAGTTAGTCTACACACCAATAGGTTATCAATTCAAATTTAATGGTTATATAAACAAATATTTTAAGGGAATTTTAAGAACAAGATAATTTTTTGGCAAATTTAACTACACATCTACATTCAACGATTGATTTTCAAACATTTTGAATAAGTATTATGTCATTGAATTACATGATTATACCAAATTGGTTCGTGAAAAAAATGATATTTTGTAAAAACACATTGGTGTAATAACTACATGTGGTTTTATCCCTTTTTTAGTATTGGTATGTATGCAACACTTGTCATATCATTGGGGATGTGGTAAGGTTTTCTAACCCAAAATTTTGACCCATTTTATCATGTCAAAAGTATTCTTAGGATTTTAATGAAGAGAAGACATTATATCTATGTATTTTCACATCATCACAAACATCACTTCCATGTACTTGGTATACATACATAACTACACACCATAAGATTAGGATCTCACTTACTAGAAAAAGATGGGTTTTTCAACCCTAAACAAGTTCGAACCTAAACCTCTATAATGGCGACACATTCAAACATGAAGGTGTCTTATTATTTTGAACATGGCCAAAATATCATAAATCTAACTCGATATTTTTGTTTCCCCTATGTGCATCATGCAAATCATTCTTTTTCCTTGTTATAATCTCCTTCACATTCGTACAATTTCAAAATCAATGTCTTTATCTTTAGATTGCAGTGTTAGTCTTAAATCTAGTTTAATGTCTTTGTTACAATATTATTTAGGATTTTTTTAATTCCTATTAGTTCAATCTAAAATATTTATACGTTTTATACATTAGTATGTTACCGTTTATTTTTATGCTTACATTTTTCATTAAGTGGGTGTTTAACTTCAAAAATGGTTTGAGTCTATTTTTACTTGCCTTTAACTATCATTTTGGACTATAAAAAGAGGTTTATGTCTCTTTACAATCCCTAAACTTTAATGTTTCTAGGTATGACCTCTATTTCTATAATTTATTTATTTTTTCTTCATTGTTTTATATTTATCCTCTTGATTCATTAGTTGTCAATTCAAGAAAATATTTGTAGGTTGTTCTTGTTGGAAGAAAAATGACTTGAGAGGGGGTGAATTAGTCTTATAAACTTTTTCTTTAATTACTTTACTTTGTGTGAACCATTAAAACCAACCATTCATCATCCATTAAACATTGTGAGCATATTAAACATGAAACAATCATCATAAGAGCATGATGAAAGAGAGAAAACAAAAACAAAAGATATAATGTGGGAAATCATCAAGGGAAGAAAACCCATTAAACCTCTGCATATATTACCCAACAAAAAGGACACTATTGAATATAACACATCACAATATATTTCTTTAGTGAGGCACTAACCCCAAAAGGAGTACCAACCCCTAATTTAGTAGGATAGCAATCCTACAAGGAGGTTACAACCCCCCAAGATGACCAAGAAGCAACTCAACCATGTGAATATAAAGATCACTTGAAGTAATTTTTTCTCCAAAAATGATTTAGATTATTTGTTCATCTCTCTCCACTCAAAACCCTCTAAAATATCGTTTTTGTCTTCTTCGCTCAAGCTTGCATCTTCATATGTTGCATTAGTAAATTAAACTTTAATACCTATTCCTCTACTCTTCTCAACTCTTCATGAATCTTCTCAACTCTTCCCTTGAGTTCTTACAACTATCCTTTCACTTCTTCTAGCTCGATCACTTCTCCATCATCACAACTAGTTCTAATGAGTAAATACACTAGCCTTTATATACTTGACTCATACCATAAATCACTATAGTTCAAAGACAAACCACATAACCATATAGGTCGGTCATCAAAAACATTATAAGAAACATTTCATATTCATATAAATCACCTAAAGGGGCCTCAAAGGTTGGCATAATTTTATAAAATTCAAACATTCACATGGCATCTCAAATAGGCTTAGAACAAGGTCTTCACTCCACCAAGTACCTTCTTGGACTTCAAGGGCATATAGAAAATTTATCATGGATTCAAAAACTTAGGATACTTTAGAAAAATCCTCAATACACCATCCTCATGATTGAACAACTCTACATCCTCCATTTTCAACGTAGAGAACTTCATTTGGAAAGCTTAATCTACTATATTTATACACCTAGAGAAATAATCTTCAAAAACAAGCTAGTTCACACCTTTAAACTCTTCACCAAGATTTATAAGGCACGTCACTAGAAATATCTTGATTTCTTATAGCTTATATAACTCATTTCAATATTCAATTCAAGGCATAAGGCACCAAAGAACTCAACTCGCTTAAATTGCTCTTGACATGGGTTTTATCCTCAAGAACCGGTCTAGAGGAATCCGATCTCAAACACATGCAAAGCCACTTCCAGAACTTCCATCACTTGGAAAACATCAGTAGGGACTTGACACACCTCTTCAATCAAAAACATGCATATGTCACTTAGATAATATCTCACTCTCACACTTGATTCAATAAGCTTCTTGTTAGGCCTAAATAGGGAAGTTTATACCATGAGTACTTCAACATGAAAACACCTCATTAGATCAAACCAAATTCTAAAACACTTCATATCATACCTATACCATATTTCCATACTCAAATTTTAGTGTCACGCCATGCGAACATCACCAACACCTTTGAATCACAAGATTGGTTTTAGCTTTGTTATCCATATTTCACCCTTGTGCCAAATATTGGATCAGCCATGACCCCGCATAAAAGGATCCTGAGAAAACTCATTCAAATCCTATAAATTGGTCACAGAAGGACTCAACCATGGAGTGGCGGAGGCTGAAAGAGATTGATGGATCATGTGCAGAAGAAAACAACTATGTTGGGCCGTTTCCACGTCTTAAATCCATTCTCCAAGTTGCAGGAAGACTCAACTATGAGATAGCAAGGTCAGATAAGAAGGGGTGATACCGCAGAGGAATCAGAAAGCAAGAAGGGGAAGAAATGGTGAAGATACAAAGTCCTTAAGCTCTAGACGGTTTAGGAAAAATCCCAAAAATGACTAAGTATAGAGGGGGTAGCGGAATGAGTCACGTGTCTTAATGGTGCTTCTCCAAAGCCGAATCCAAAAAGGGGAGCCCAAACTTGTGCCAGGATTCCACGCATCCAAAACCCCAAAGAGATTGTAGGGCATTGAAAAGTATTCAATCAAAAAGGAAGTTCTAGGTGTCACTGGCACAAACCGGAAAGGAAATCCGTGGTGGAGACTCAAACTTGTGCCACCCTCCACATAGAAAATGGTCAAAAGAAGGACAAGGTGGGCCTTAAAATTATTTAAGTATTAAATTGTAAGTGGAGAAAGACAAGTTTCTTAATGGTGCATCTCCAAGAGTTGGTCTCAAGGTGGAGGCCCAAATGTGTGTGAGCTCGCCGCATAGCCCAAAGTCTAAAAAGTAAGAGGGTCCATTGAAAATTCCACAAATTGGCGAAAGATACCAAGTGTATTGATCACACCGATTCAAATTTTGGATAAGGAAAAGGTTTCCAAATGAGTGTCGATCGTCGCCGTGTGTCCCACCAAAGCGGGTCATCGGGGAAAAGTTGGTCCTTATCCCTTTGTTGTTTCAAAAGGGGTAAAAGTTGCAAAATGACCCGCAACTCCGCCCAAAAGAAAAAGTTAATGTTTGAACCTGAGCCAAAGCCAAAAAGGGGTGTCAAGTAAAAAAGTGAAAATTTTCCTTTCATTCGAAAGACACAAAGATAAAGATGGAAGTGCATTCCCAACCAACCAAAAGGAGCCACATGTCCAGGTGGAGCTTTGGGGTTGTAGGAGTTTTTTTAGTTTTGCATTTTTTGCACAAAAGGGCAAAAGATAAATTGTGGACCCATAAGCCCAATTTTTGCTCTAATCTGGCTGCCATGTGTCCCATATAAAAAGGGGACTCATTTTTCAAATTGTTTTCCCTCCCATTTGTACGGACCCGATACAAACTTTGAAGGGGCATATCTTTCAACTCAGGGCTCGAAATATTGCGAATCTGACACCGTTGGAAAGATATCAACCTCACCCATGCCATGGAGGCTTGAAACTTTAATTTTGAGGAGGTTAGGTGAAGAAAATGGAGAAAACATCTTTGGGATTTCAATATAGGATCTTTTTGCCTCAACAACAAGATCAGATCTGATCTGTTTCATCGCTTTCCTCTTCCTTCAAGGTGCTTGAACCAAGGATTGATGCAATAAAGACAGATCTGGGGCATATTTCATCGAAGCATTAACAATAGTGGTTGAGCTTCGACCCGATTTTCCCGTGTCTCTCTCTCTTTCTTCTCTCTCGATCGAATCTATAAATATGGGGGCAAGACTCATTATAAAGGGTTGGACATTCTTTGTTTTTCAAGCTCCCTTCCCTTTATCAAGGGATTTGTGGGGTTTAGGCCTTCCATTAAAATTGTGATACGTTTTTTCCTTTTGGCTATCTTGTAATGAACTATACTAGTCCACAGAGCAATAAAACATGTTTGTGATCGATCTTAGATCCTCTCTTGTTTCTTGTGCTTTCATTTGGTCTCCTATTATAGATCTAGCTATTTGTGCTTTGTTTATTGTATGCATTTTAATTGGTTTGTGTCTATTAGAAAAATAAGAGTTCATCATTCCTTTGGTGCATCACCTAGTAGTTTAGTTATCTCTTATTCCTTATACTCTTTTACCCATGTCTCCTTGGAAAGTTTTAGATTAGGTATAGAGATAGATCCTCTACAAATCCTCACATGTGCACCTGAACAGAGGAATAAGGAACCAACCTTTAATCTGGAGAGCTTTCCCACTTTTGCAAGGTCCCACACCTTGGGGAAAGTTCAATGTTATGCAATCACACCAAATGACCCTGCCTTAGAAAAGAAAATCCATAACTCATTTGGGGGTGCTGTGATTTTGCACTAACAATTTTGGCACACTCCAGTGAGACTAAGAAGTCTCCATCTTATTACAGTAGGAATTGATGTACACTTTCTATAATTCTAGCTTTTAAGAAGCCTTAAAATTATACATCTAGCGACTCCAAAAGAAACAAATCTACTAGTTTCAGCAGTCCAAGAAAGTTCATGAGAAGAATACAAACACGGTCAAGAACCAGAGAAGAGGGATTGTTTGTCTATCTAGACTTATCACTAGACAGAGGGAGTAGAGAAAGAATAACCCAGAGGTCTCTATCTCCACCAAGTAGAGCTTTATCAACACCTCCTCCCGGTCGACCGTTCATTCAATCAAGAGGGGCCCTCAGACGAATCAGGATGGCTCAGCCAAATCCTTATGTTAACTTCACTGACAGTAGTCCACTCGCCTTGAATGCACAAAATCTAGTTCTTATTGCAGCATTAAAGAGTATCCCATATTTCACTGGGGAAAATCAAACTTCTCCTAGTGATCATGTCCAAGATATTGCAAAAAATCCATGAGATTCATGAGATGGACATTGCAATCAAGTTTCTTTCCTCTTCACTTAAAGGGAAAGCTTCACAATGGTTAAGGAGTCTTGAGGCAGGCTCTATCCAGAATTGGAATCACCTATGCACAGCTCTTCACAACCATTTTGGCAAGAAAGGTGATAACTTGTCTTTATTGGAACAACTAACAACAATCAAGAGAGCCCCAAATGAGCAAAGGTGACATACTTCAACCTCGATACCAGCGGACCTAGGATAGAATTCCAACAACAAAGCCCACTAATGAAGGTTCCTTCTTATACTTTCTTAGGACTTTAAATTCTGATATTTCTCTCGATGATTCATTCAATGGGGGCACTACATTACTCGCATCCTATAGTCTTTCCATAAGGGTTGAGAACCATTTGATTCAGGTGGTAAAATTGCTCCTAGACCATTCATGCCTCTATACCCTAAGTTAGAAAGCCCCGATGCTAGCCAAACACCTACATTAGTTCCTATACCCATCCCAAGGAGTCGAGTTAAGTGAAGCTTCCACTTCATCATCTAACACCTCTAAGGAACTCCAGGAAGTCATGAAATAGCTTCGTAACTTGGGGAATGAGCTAGTAACTATCAAAAGACAACAATCTTAGAGTTTCGGCCATATCAATCTCGTGGTCAATATCAAGCTAGACCCAAAGATCAAATGAGAATAGTCCACCATCTCGGACCATAAATCGAGCGAACTGTGGAAAGCACCAAGCTACTAGACCTTTTAGGTCATATGAGCCAAACACATCTTTAAAATCAAGGGCATTAGTTCTAGCACGTAAGAATATGGCACAAGAATATGATTGGTATTTTCCATGCAATGAAGCACATAACCAATCAATGTGCTTTAATGGTGCTCTAAATTAGGCCTTGATGGTGCAAATCAGTATGGTGCCACAAGAACCTAGCCAAGAGGGGGATCAGTAGCAAGAGGCTCTACAAGGCAAACCTCCATGAGAGACTATGCTTGTTAATCGGGCAAGTCAAGACTTTCGTGGAATGAATCACTTCCCTTCTCAAGGTGTGGTTACCAATACCTAGTCCAAAAAGAGGAATATTGGAGAGGGCCAACCACTGAACTCAAGTGATCCTCAATCTTCCATCACTCCACTAGGTCCTAGTGCTCCAAGCACAACTCCCAATATGCAGAACCAATCCAAGCCACCTCCCAAACCCTGTGCAGCCTTTGGTTGTAACAACCCGTGTGTAAGAGATAAATGTGTCTGGGAAGGGGAAACAAAAGGATAGCTCATTGAATATTATTGAGAAAATGAAGAGGACGAGTGTGAACATTTCACTATGGCAGTCACTGGCCATTCCAGGGTAGAGGGATCTATTGTAGACTACCATATAGAATTGGTCAAGTTCAAATCACCCCCTAACTAGCAATAGAGAGTGCTTACCAATGTAGCTCAACCAGGGAAGAACTATGAGGAACGACAAGGTAAGAACCTGAGACCTCCTCCTTTCTATGTCTCATTAATTATTGGTGACAAAATGGTGCACAATTGTATGATTGATTCTGGGGCTAGTAGTTTGGTGATGCCCAAACAAATAGCTAATCAGTTGGGTCTCCAATATGAAGTCATCTCTAGAGGAGTGGTCCAATTAGATGGGATAGCAGTTACCACTATGGGAATCATCAAGGATCTAAGCCTCACTTTGCATGCCTACCCCAATGTGACTATTTTTCAAAACGTGTCAGTCATAGATTTTCCACCACATTTTGCTTTGTGTTCCGTCTGGACTTCACCGCCAAAATGGAGGCTACCTATTTTTGATTGGTCACATATGCTCTTTAGGACAAGGTATGGGGTGAAGGCCATAATTAGATCTGAACATATTGCTGATTATCATATTGAATCCTATGTGCCTATCCCAATCAATGTCAATTGCTCAGCTTTTGATCAAGAAGACCTCCTAAGAATTTCTAAAGCAAACACCAAGGTGGGATGTACCCAAACTTGACTCTTGATGATTGGGCCAAAAACATTCATGTTTTTGACCCTTATAAGGAGATGGAAGAATCTGAGCAAGGTTTCTACTACCTTCATGAAGAGAATCATCCTCTTCCTAGTCTAATTAATCCAAAATACAAGGATGACAATGAGGTATGGAAATTATTCTTTGATGGCTCAAGGAGTAGACAAGGAGCTGGAGGAGGTGCCATGATTGTGTTCCCAGAGGTATGAGATATTATTCAACCTTCGATTCTATTTTTCTTGCTCAACTAATACTACCGAATATGAGGCTTTAGTCAAAGGTCTTCATTGGGCAAGGAAGCTAGGGATCAAGAACTTGCGCAAGTGTTTAGTGACAATGAACGGTTACCAATCAGGTTAGAGGACTTAATGCTGTCAAAAATGACTTGCTCAAGAACTACAAGAGTAGGATATGAGATCTCATGGAGGATTTTGAGGCCTTCGGTATTGTGTCCATACCCAAGAAAGAGAATGAAGCTGCTAATAGAATTACAATAGTGGGAGCAACATTTGATGTGGTTTAAAACATCAAGAGAGACAAAGAACAGCCACATATCCATGTGGTTTTGAGGCAGCAGTGCTAGATAATAACACATGTTGGCAGGTGTTTGAGAATGATCAACAGATCATTAACTTTTTGCAAGAAGAAGTTGTGTTCTCAACTAGAAACCAGAGCAAACTAGAACAACAATATGGGAATCGATAGTACATTACATACAAAAATCTTCCCAAATGTTTAGTGACACGTTGGAATCTATCTTCAATCCTAATGATCAATTTAGAAAGGAGAAGGATAACATACAGATCAAAAAGGGGGATTCAAATTTGATCCTAGTTGGAGAAGACAAAACACTTCAAATTGGCAAAGTGGCTACCGAGAAAGAAAGGTATGAATTCATACAAATTTGCCAAGAATTTCCTGATGTGTTTTCTTAGAGTTATGAAGACCTAAGAGGGTTCAATCCAAAGCTAGAAAAACACACAATAAAACTAGATCTAGCTACTCAGCCCATCAAGTAGAATTAGAGACCGCTTAACTCAGATATTGAGCCTCGATGAAGAAAAGCTAAACAAGATGATAGAGGCAAGTATCATATTTCTAGTCAAACACTCAAGTTGGGTTACAAATCTGGTCCTAGTCAAAAAGAAAAATGGAGAAATCAGGTTATGTGTTGACTTCAGAGATTTGAACAAAGCCTCCCTCAAAGATCACTACCCACTCCCTTCAATGGAATAGATCTTGCAAGTATTGTCTAGGTCAGAAAGGTTCTCCCTCCTAGATGGTTGCTTAAGGTACAACCAGATCATGGTGAAAGAAGATGATCAATTCAAAACAGCTTTCACCACCAAATGGGGCACATATGCCTACAGGAAAATTCCATTTGGATTATCCAACGCTGGAGCCACTTTTCAAAGGGAAATGGATATGGAATTTAAGGGACTGATCAACAAAATAGTGTTGATCTATCTGGATGACATTACAATGTTTTCCAAAAATGCAGCAGATCATATTTTCCATCTAAGGTAGGTATTCCAAAGATGCAGGAGTTTTGGGGTGTCACTAAACCCCAAAAATGCATATTCTTGGCCCATGAAGGCAAGATCCTAGGCCATATTGTATCAAAGGAATGATTGGAAATTGACCCGTAGAGAGTTCAAGAAATTAGAGCATTTCCATTCCCAAGTCACAAGAAGGCTCTTCAAAGCTTCTTGGGAAAAATCAATTTTTTCCCACAGGTTTATTCCAAACCTTGCTGCCCTTGTTAAACCAATAACGTTGATGTTGAAGAAGAGCTTACCATTCAAGTGGATAACTAAAGGAAAAGCAAGTTTCGAGGCTATCAAAGAAGCCATATCACAAGCCCCAACTCTTGTGAATCTAGATTTTTCCAGAGACTTCATATTATATGCCTTTGGTGGCAGTGACACAATTTCCGCAATCTTGGTTCAACAGAACAAAGAAAGTGCAGAACAACCAATTTATTTTTTCAGCTAGAGTCTGGAAGATTATGAAGTGAGGTGCTCCTTCATTGAGAAGTAGGTCTGGCGATAATCGAGGATTGAAGAATTTTAAGAATTTGGTTTCAAACAACAAAATACAACTTTTGGTCTCCCATGCGGGAGTTAAAGAATTCCTTCTTAAGCAAAGACCCGAATGAAAAGTGTGTAGAATGGATCACTCGTGTCATGGAGTATGACATTGAGATCAAGGTCACCAAGTTGGTCCATGGGAAGGGGTTGTGTGAACAACTAGCCTCTCGGTCAACAAGATTAAACGTAAAGTGAAAAGAAGGTTGTCCTTGTTCTACAAGATGATCAAGAAGGGAGAGATGATGTACCTACTCCTTGTTGGACCCAAGACATGGTGCACTTCCTTCGAACAGCTTGTGTCCTCATGGGATGAGTAAAACAAAAAGGATACATTTTCAGAGTTACAAAGCCATCCCATATGTTCGATTGATGGTGTCTTATTCAAAAGAGACATCAATGGCATTCTTGTAAGATGCATTAGGACAGATTAGGTGGAGAGAGTGCTACAAGAATTCCATGTTGAAGCAGCTTGGAGGCCATTTTTCTCTAAGAGTGACAAAGACTCAAAATCGGGAAAGTAGGATATTATTGGCCCGTGAGTGTTTAGTGATGCTACACATGGATCAAAAAGGTGCAGGAATTGTGCATTCTTCAAGGGAAAGGAAAGGCTAACAACACTTCCATTGCACCCAATCTCATTTGACCAACCTTTCATGTAATGGGGATTGGACTTCATTGGAGTCATCAATCCAAATTCCATCCAAGGCCACAAATGGATCCTGACAGTGACAAATTATTTCACCAAGTGGACCAAGGTAGTGGCACTCAAGGAAGCCAATGAGTCTAGTATCCTAGATTTCTACGAAGGGATAGTGGCCATATTTGGAGTGCCACCACCATCATATCAGACAATGCATTAGCATTTATAGGTTCTAAGATCACAGGATGGGTTGTTAAGAATGGGACTTATTTGAGCACTTCATCAAACTATTACCCGCAAAGTAATGGCTAGGCTAAGTCCACAAACAAAAACTTGCTAAAGATCATCAGAATAACTCTTGATGAGAATTAGAGGACCTAGCATAGTAAACTAAAAATGGCCTTATGGGCTGATAGAATAATGCCCAAGATATATACAGTATCTCTCCATTCAGTCTTTTCTATGGGAAAGAGGCAGTGTTTCCTATATCACTTGAGTTGTCAAAGATTAGAGCTCGTGCAGCAACTAGAGATGTCTAATTTTGGACCAATGGAGGCTAGGTATGCAGAGCTAATAGAATTAGAAGAAACCAGAGAGCATTCTCTCCAAGCAATAGATAATAATCAGGCTTCAATCAAGAAATGCTTTGATAAGAAAAAAGCAAGGACCTTCCAGGAAGGAGACCTAGTTTTGAAATGGGATGCAGATCGAGTGAAACTAGGAAGGCATTTCAAGTTTGACACTATCTGGAGTGGCCCCTATATGATCACAAGGTGCACAAGTAGAAATGATTTCCAATTGTCCACATTAGAGGGTGAAGAGTTGTAGATTATAGTAAATGGGATCTATCTTAAGCACTGCTACTAAAAGGGAAGTCTCACCCTGTACATATTAGTTTAGTTTCTCTTTCCTCTAAGTGCTTGTGCACATCACATTGCTATAGTGTAGATTTATTTTCTCCTAAATGCTTTACACACTCTGCATGTTCCAATTGGAGCATGTATGATTTCAAATTTTTGTATATAGTGTGGTGTTGTTTTATGGCTCTTATGCAGTCCATTCAGAGAGACAAATGAAGCCCTAAGTTAAAACAATTTTCTACTCTCAGAAACCTTCATTTCAAGATTTCTTATGAAAATTGAGAGTGCAAAAGCTGAGCTCATGAATCAAAAGTGGAATCAAGATCGATCGTATCTTTCGACTCCATGCCCAACGAATGCAACAAGGCAATTGGTCTTTTCATCTAGTAGGTAGATACCGCTGTGAGTCACCAAATTGTTATCCTTATTTCACCCCTATGCCAAATACTGGATCAGTCATGACCCCGCATAAAATAATCTTGAGAAAACTCATTCAAATCCTAAAATTGGTTATAGAAGGACTCAACCATGGAGTGGTGGAGGTCAAAAGAGAAAGATGGATCCAAAGGCAGGAAGAAAATGACTCTGTCGGGCCGTTTCCACATCTTAAATCCATTCTCCAAGTTGCAGAGTAGACTCAACTATGAGATAATAGGGTCAAATAAGAAGGGGTGATGCCATAGAGGAATCGAGAAAGCAAGATAGGGAAGAAACGGCAAAGATCCAAATTCCTTAGGCTCAAAACGGTTCAGGAAAAATCCCAAAAATGAATAAGTATGGAGGGGGCTAGTGGAAGGAGCCATGTGTCTTAATGGTGCTTCTCCAAAGGTGAATCCAAAAAGGGGAGCCCAAACTTGTGTCAGGCTTCCATGTGTCCAAAACTCCAAATATATTGCGGGGCATTGAAAATTCTTCAACCGAAAAGGAAGTTCCAGGTGTCAACTTGGCGCAAAACCGGAAAGTAAATCCAGGGTGGAGACTCAAAATTGCGCCAGCTCTCCACGTAGAAAATTCTCAAAATAGAGTCAAAAGAAGGACAAGGCGGGCCTCAAAATTAGCTAAGTATAAAAGTGTAAGTGAAGAAAGCCAAGTGTCTTAATGGCGCATCTCCAAGAGTTGGTCTCAAGGAAGAGACCCAAATGTCCGCGAGCTCGCCACATAGCCCAAAGTCTAAAAAGTAAGAAGGATTGTTGAAAAGTCCACAAATCGGTGAAGGCTGCCAAGTGTCATGATGGCACGATTCAAAGTTTGGATAAGGAAAAGGTTTCAAACAAGTGCCGATCGCCACGTGCCCCACCCAAAACGGGCCGTCAGGGGAAAAGGTTGTCCTTGCTCCTTTGTTGTTTCAAAAGGGGTAAAAGTTACAAAATCACCCGTAACTCCTCCCAAAGAAAAATTCAACGCT
The DNA here is from genome assembly GCA_018340775.1 of Taxus wallichiana var. yunnanensis. Lineage (NCBI taxonomy): Eukaryota > Viridiplantae > Streptophyta > Pinopsida > Cupressales > Taxaceae > Taxus > Taxus wallichiana. The sequence goes on from CM031240.1 coordinate 204,631,886, forward strand.
TGAACCTGTGTCAAAACCAAAGTGGGGCATCAGGGAAAAAAGTGAAAATTTTCCTTTCGTTCAAAAGACACAAATATAAAGATGGAAGTGCATTCCCACCAATGAAAGGAGCCACATGTCCAAAGGAGCTTGTGGCTACAAGATTTTTTTAGTTTTTCGTTTTTTGCGCAAAAGGGAAAAGATAAATCATGGACCCATAAGCCCGATTTTTCTAATCTAGCTGCCACATGTCCCATATCAAAAAGGGGACTCAATTTTCAAATTTTTTTCCCGCCCATCTGTACGGACCCAATACAAACTTCAAAGGGGCATATCTTTTGACTCATGGCTTGAAATATTATGAATCTGACACCATTGGAAAGATCTCGGCCTCGCCCATGCCATGGAGGCCTGAAACTTTAATTTTGAGGAGGTTAGGTGAAGAAAATGGAGGAAACATCTTTGAGATTTCAATGCAGGATCTTCTTGCCTCAACAACTAGATCAGATTTGATCTATTTTTCGCCATTTCCTCTTCCTTCAAGGCGCCAAACCAAGGATTGATGCAATAAAGACAAATTTGGGGGTAGATTTCATCATAAGCATTAACAACAATGATTGAGCTTCAACTTGATTTTCCCACTTCTCTCTCTCTTTCTTCTCTTTGATCAAATCTATAAATATGGGGGTAGGATTCATTGTAAAGGGTTGGACATTCTTTGTTTTGCAGGCTCCCTTCCCCTTCTATCAAGGGATTTGTGGGGTTCAAGCCTTCCATTAAAATTGTGATAAATTTTACCTTTTGGCTATCTTGTAATGAATTGTACCAGTCCACAGAGAAATAAAACACGTATGTGAACAATCTTAGATCCTCTCTTGTCTCTTATTCTTTCATTTGGTATCCCATTGTAGATTTGGCTATCTGTGCTTTGTTTATTGTATGCATTTTAATTGGTTTGTTTGTATTAGTAAAATAAGTGTTCATCATTCCTTTGGTGCATCACCTGGTAGTTTAGTTATCTCTTATTCCGTATACTCTTATACCCTTATCTCCTTAGCAAGTTTTAGATTAGGTATAGAGATAGATCCTCTGTAAATCCTCATGCGTGCACTTGAACAGAGGAATAAGGAACCAACCTTTAATCTAGAGAGCTTTCCCACTTTTACAAGGTCCCACACCTTGGGGAAAGTTCAATGTTATGCAATCACACCAAATGACCCTGCCTTAGAAAAGCATATCCATAACTCATTTGGAGGTGATGTGATTTCGCACTAAAATCTCTCTTTAGCCTCTAGTGGTAGGGCACATAAGAGGACTTGTTTCTCCCATTTCTTACACTAAAATTTCCCAACTATTTTCATGAACACTTAGGAAACATCCCAAGCTTACTCCCACAATAGGATTTACATCATGAACCCTAAAATACAATACTATACATGCAAATATTCTCAAAATAGAGATATTTATATACTTTCTAGCTGACCTAGAGGATGCAAATACCACAAAAAGATACCTAGAGAATTCTCTACAACCCTAAATCATCACACTAGCTTTCACAAGTAATTTTATGGCCATATACTTCATCTCTTCCCTATCACTCTAGAACTAGGGTTTTTTAATGGTTTTAGACCTACTCGCTTTCTTAGCAATCATTCATAAAGCTCGACATCTAAAAGAATCTATTCTTATTGAGAAATAATCTTAGATCCATTACCTAACATAATCCAAGAGAATAAGACTCCCATGCAAAACACACACATGTGGGTGAGCATAATAAGTTGACCTATCGAGCTAGGAATGGCATTCTAAGAACTTAGTAGGGCTCAAAACACATTTTCTTGCTTTCATAATTGATTCTGACCTAAAATTTGACACATAGCTCTATGATGACTTCCAAAATTCTTGAAAATACTTAACCATACTCTATAACCTCTGAAACTCTCCAAGCACAATGACTTACCTTATCTTTCTAGCCTTATCTTCAATGATCTACTTCAAAAATACCTTAAATATAGATCATACATCTGAAACCCGACATGATATTCCTTCCACACCTACTATGCAACCTCAAAACACCTTACAAATGATTGTACTAACTTACCTTGTCCTCCTTTGCTCCATAATTCATGTTATTCATCCAAGAGGTCTAGGAAAAGCCTAGAATGGCTTGATTCAACATAAGACTCACATGAAATGATCTTGTTAATAACTTACAAACTCATTAACACATCCGCACGTCATATGAACCATTTAAGACCTAATGGACTCTTTTTAAAACCTTTGGAGCTCACCTAAAAACCTATCTTGTTTGACCATGCACCAATAAAATGTTATTCCACCAATGCAATATAGGAGCTATACAAGACACCACTTGAAGACACTAAAACCATACACTAGAAATCAACCATCATGTTTGTTAATGAATGACACCTCATGGAGAAACCTATTCCACCTAGACACCCTTTGACATCAATGTTACTTGACATAAATTACAACAACACAATGACACATTGTCCAACAATCTCCCCTTTTTCATTGATGGCAACCATCATTAGAAACATTGATGGAAACCACATAAGAAATAACCTTCAAATATATTTTCTTGTTTCTAAGCATATTCTCCCCCTTGACATCTATGACAAATACAACTATACCATATAAACATGAAATACAACAATCAATAAACAAATTCATATTTACTTGTTTCTCCTTGGTCTCGCTCTCTCTCACTTTCTTAGCACTATTCTCGACCTCAAATGCTACCGAGAATCCTATGAACCTATTTATTAAACTTCCTCAAGTCTCCCCTTGAACACATACATATTGATTTGTATTCATACTTGTTATATACAACCTTCCTTCTTAGCATTGTCCCAAATGTCCATTTTGACATGCCTAACTCTAATGTTTTCACTTATGACTGAAATCATCTCCCCGAGATGATACACACTCCTAAAGCTCAAAAACACAATCTTAGACCTTCTACACATACCTCTTTTCACTAATTCAAGTCATGGAACCGACTCCCTTTGATCATGTGCTTTATAATATTAGAAACCTTGTGGAATAAGTATGTCTCATCTAGCTACTCAAAACTAAAAACATAAATTTATGTCATTCAATCATATTTTCATATTTCAACCTCTGTCATGCCTTAAAACATCCATACTATCTTGCAACAACTAAGAATCACCTTTTCATCATACTCAAATTCCACAATCATCTACTTAATCAATCCTCAAACAGAAAACATAACTTGGCACAAATGCTTGGAGTAGATAACACATTGACATACTCCTCCTTAATTTTTTGACCCTTTCAGAGACTTACAGGGGTAGGAATCATACCCAAATTTTTCCTTAGGTTCTCAAATATTGCTTTTGGGAGTGGTTTGGTCAAGATGTATGATATCTCTTCCTTAGTGGACACATATTCCAACTTAATCGTTTTCTCACTAAGATGATCCCTTAAGAAATTATATCTAATTAGAATAATTTTGGTTTTGGAATGCAACACATGATTCTTAGATGCACTTATAGCATTAGTACTATCAAAATAAATAGGAGTGGGTCCATCACATTCTACCTTGTAGTCACCTATGGTCTACCTCATCCATAGAACTTGTGCATAACATGTTAGGAAATAAGGGATAAAATATGTGGAATAACCCCTTCGTAATCACAACAAGAGAAACTAATATGCAGTAAAATATCACAGATCTCAAATAAAAGTGCAGAAAAAATAACACAACACAAAGAGACAATATTTAACGTGGTTCACCCAATTTGGGCTATATCCACCAAGAATCACTTGCTCATATTTTATTACAAGCCACCGCTCTCAATACAATACCAGATCCGTTTGGAGCTATGCTCAACAAAATCTAAAGAATTCATTGCCGAATTCAAAGCACATCCGTAATGTTTTTTCATATCTCTATCATATGCATAAAACCATATAAATAGACAATGCTTAAGCAGCTTTTACAAAACCATGGGTATCAAAACAATGGGCAAAAACCAAAACCTACCCATAAACCTATGGGTAGCCAAGAGAAGCATTTTACAAAACAATGGGTACCGAAAACCATGGGCCCAAAAACAACCCATAACAAGCTTACCCATTACCCATGGATTAATAAACCACCTGTAAAAATACCCGAGTGTAACACATAGAAGGTGTACCAAAATCTAACATGAAAACAGCTCCACAAACATAAAAATCACCCACTGAGACCGATTTCCACTAAGAAAGCTTCTCAACCCTTCACCTGTCATCCACGAAGGCCAACCAAAGTTGAACATAGCTTTATTTTATCCCTTGTGACCACCTTGGTCATCATATCTCGTAGGATTCTTATTGGTATGAATCTTCTCCAACTTCAACTTATCTTCCTCCAAAGTTGTCTTGATGAAGTGATATCTCAACTATATATGCTTCATTCTGGAGTGGAAAGCAGAGTTCTTAGCTAGGTGTATAGGACTCGACTATCACTATATAACTTACATTCCTCCCGTTTATGCCCAAACTCCTCAAGTAATTGTTGTAACTAAATCATCTCTTTGCTTGCCTCTGTGGCAACAACATACTCAGCCTTCGTGGTTGACAAAGCCACCAACTTCTGTAGTCATGAAATCCAGCTCACTGTTGTCCCACCTACAGTGTAAATATACCATGTCATGTTCCTCCTATCTGTCTACATCTCCAACCATGTCTGAATCTACATAACCACGTAAAGTGGTGTCTAATCCACTATAGCACAAAACTATCCCCATGGTCCCTCTCAAATACCGAAGGATCCACTTTACTGCTTGCCAATGCTCTTTACCTGGATCACTCATAAATCTACTCACAGCTCCCACTGCATGGGCAATATTAGGCCTAGTGCACACCATAGCATACATCAAACTGCCAACCGCTGATGAGTAAGGTACCATGGACATATGGTTTCTTTCCTGCTCTGTCTTGGGACATTGCTCCTTTGAGAACTTAAAATGGCCTACCAAAGGAGCCCAATCGGCTTAGCATCCCGCATGTTAAACCTATCCAATACCTTCTTAATGTACTCTTCGCCGATAAAGTCGGCTTCCTTTCCTTCCTATCCCGAGTTATCCTTATACCAAGGATTTTTCTCTGCTGCCCCCAAATCCTTCATATCAAAGGATTCACTTAGTTGTTTCTTGAGTACTTTTATTTCCGCATGTTTCTACCGCAACCAACATGTCATCAACATACAAACATAAGATAATATAACTTCCATCCTCAAATTTCTTTGATACACGCAATGGTCGAATGACATCTAATATAACCTTGCTTCATCATGAAGCTATCAAACTTCTTATATCATTGACATGGAGCTTGTTTCAAGCCATACAATCTCTTCTTCAGCTTGCAAACCATCTCCTCTTTACCTTTGACTTCATATCCTTTTGGTCGCTGCATATATAGATCCTCCTCCAAATCACCATGGAGAAATGTAGTCTTTACATCTAAATTTTCTAAGTGTAACTCTTCTACCGCCACTATTCCAAGAACAGTTTCGATAGAAGTCATTTTTACTAGGAGAAAAAATCTCATCAAAATTTATACCTTGTTTCGTGTAAACCCCTGAACACCAACCGGCCTTATATCTTTTCTTTCCTCCTTCTTCATCTTTAACTCTATACACCCACTTGTTCTCGCAATACTCTTTTTCCTTCCGATTCTTCACCAAATCCTAAGTCCGGTTCTCCATGAGAGACTTATGCTCCTCATCCATGGCTTTCTCCCACTTCTTCCTAGCATCTACCCGCATTGCTTCATCACATCTCTCTAGCTCTCCACTATCCTAATAAATAATAAAGAGAAGAAGAAAAACATTCAGTTCTCTTCTTACCCTAGAAGACCTATTCAATATAGGAGTTTGGGGTTCTGCTGAGGGGGTTCCTGAATCGATTCATGTGTCACTTTCCCATCCGTAAGATCCTCTACCGCTGCATATTCTTTCTTGGATTCTTCCCTATTTTTGCTCGTAAATCGTTGCTTATACATGACTTTCTCATTAAAGACCACATCCCTAGATTGAATTATTTTCTTGTCCTTAATACTCCAACATTTATATCCAAAGTCATCACCACCATAACCAATAAAAGTAAATTTTTCTGATTTAGCCTCTAGCTTGGTCCTATCATCCTTGTCTATATGAACAAACACCTCACATCCAAAACTCTAAGAAATGAATAATCAACTTTCTTACTATACCAAGCCTCCTCACGTATGCCTCCATCCAAGTAACTTGAGAGTCCTCTATTTATCAAGTACACAGTTGTGCTCACCACTTCGCCCAACAATAAAGAGACAGTCCCGCATGTATCCTCATGCTCCTAGCACATTCCATTATTGTTCTGTTTCATCCTTTCGACACCCCATTCTCGCTACGGGGTTCCTGGAACCATTTTTTTCCTCGTGGATTCCATTCTTAGAACAATAATCATAAAATTCATTCTGCATACTCCCTCCTCCATTATCCGACCCGAGAAATTTTAACTTAAGACATGTTTCATTCTCTACCAAGGCTTTCCATTTAAAAAAATTATCAAATACATCGATTTGTTTCTAATACAATAAACCCAAACTTTCCTTATTACATCATCAAAAAAAGTAACATAATAAATTGAACCCCAAGAGATGATACCGAGTGGCCCCCACACATCAGAATGTACCAGCTCTAACTTACTCTCTTTCTTCGTAGGTCCAACCTTGAGAAACCTTACTCGCTTTTGTTTCCCATATATGTAATTCTCACAGAAATCCAAACTTGTTTTTGTATATCCAAGCAAATCCTTCTTTATGATCTCCATGCCCTTATGGCTCATATGACCGAGCCTATAGTGCCACAATGTTGTATCTACTTCTGAAGCCACAAGATTACAAACATTAGTGTTATAAGTGGTTAAATACAAGGTTCCAACCTTCTTACCTCTTGCCACCACAAGAGCACCCTTGGTAACCTTCCAAGAGTCCGTCTGTAAATATCATAGTATAACCATCACTTCCCAACTACCCTATCGATATCAAATTTCATCTTAATGTAGGCACATGTCTGACATCCTTCAATAGCCAAGTATTCCCATTTTACATCTTAACCTAAACATAACCTTTTCCAACTATACTGCAAGGCTCATCATCACCAAGAAAAACATGACCAAAATCCCTTGAATATAATCAACAAAATAATGCCTATGTGGAGTAGCATGAAAGGAAGCCCTCGAATCTAAAACCAAAGATTTAGTAATATTATGCAAAGAAAGAATCAAAGCATCCTGGCATACATTACCCGATGCCACATTTACCTCCTTGTTTTCTTCCTATTGTTTCTTCTTATCCCGAAGCTCCCAACAACTTCTTTGCATACCTAGGCTTTCCATAGTGCCAACATACTATCTTGCTTTTGGATTTTGACCTTGCCCGATCCTTTGATTTTCCATGGCTTCCTCTATTCTTCTGTCTCCCTCTAGTTTCCACTGTCAAAGCATTCCCTGAAGTAGAAGATTCACCAAATCTTTTTCTTTGCATTTCCTCACTTAGAATCACCTCTAAACATCCTCAAACTTTAACTTCAAGTTAGCTGGAACCGATTTTCTTACTACCATTACCAATCTATTCCAACTCTCAGGTAAAGAGCACAGAACTAATAAATCCCTAACTTCTTCATCAAATTCTATTGTAACCGAAGCTAGCATATTTACAACCATATTAAAATCATTTAGATGATCTGCTACTAAACCATTCTCAGACATCTTCATATTAAACAACTTTTTCATTAAAAATATCTTATTAGAGGCAGAGGGTTTTTCATACAACTTCCCTAATGCATCCATTAGTTCTTTTGTAGTCTTTTCCTTTGAAACATTAAATAATACCGAAGATGCAAGACACAAATTAGATTTTCCAAGTGCCTTCCTATCTAGAAAATCCCATTCCACATCTATCATGCTCGAGGGTTTGTTCACCTTCTTAGACAACGGAATATAAAGATCCTTCTGATAAAGGTAATCTTCCATCTGCATCTTCCAAAGACTAAAATTCTACCCGTTGAATTTATCAACCCTAGATCTTCCATCATCTGTCATAGCTCCCACTCAAGATAAAACTTTCCTTGCAATTCAACACTTCAGCAAACTAAACCAGGCTCTAATACCAATTGTTAGGAAATAAGGGATAAAATATGCAGAATAATCCCTTACGTAATCGCAATAAAGAGAAACTAATATGCGTAAAATATCACAGATCTCAAATAAAAGTGTATAATAAATAACACAACACGAGAGATAGTATTTAACATGGTTCACCCAATCTGGGCTACATCCACTAAGAATCACTTGCTCGATTTTATTACAAGCCATTGCTCTCTCAATACAATACCCATATCCGTTTGGAGCTATGCTCAACAAACTCTATAGAATTCGTAGTCAATTCAAAGCACATCTGCAATGTTTTTCATATCTCTATCATATGCATAAAACCATATAAATAGACAACTACTTAAGTAGTTTTACAAAACCATGGGTATCAAAACAATGGGTAAAAACAAAAACCGTCCCATAAACCTATGGGTAGCCGAAGAGGTGGTTTTACAAAACAATGGGTACCGAAAAACCATGGGCCCAAAAACAGCCCATAACGGTTACCCATTACCCATGGATTAATAAACCACCCATGAAAATTTTCTTCAAGTTCTTTGCCCCCGAACCCCTTTGACCCGCTCACTAGCAAGCAGATCGTAAAAATACCCGAGTGTAACACATAGAAGGTGTACCAAAATCTAACATGAAAACAGGCTCCACAAACATAACATAACATAATGCTTCTGTTATGTACTCAACTTCACAAGTGGATAGGGAAACTAATAATTACTTCTTACTCAACCAAGAGACAAGACACTTATGAACAAATAAGGATATTCCACTATTGTTCCTCCTATCATCCAGATACTTTCCCAATCAGCATTAGTAAATTATTTCAATTCAAACTTCTAACTTCTTGGATACCATAATCCATACTAATGTAGTTCCCTTCGATACCTAAATATACTTTTCACCGCTTGCAAATGTGTCTCCTTTTGATCCTCTTGAAATCTTCCAACACGGCCTATAGCCTATAAAATGTTAGGCCTAGAAGTAGTGACATACAATAATCTACCAATCATGGGTCTATATTTTGTTTGATTCATTTTGGGTGAATTTTCTTCTTTTCTTAATTTGCATCATATGACCATAGGTGTCTCAACAAAGCTTGTAGTCCTCCATTTGAAACTTCTTCAGCATCTCCTTTATGTATTTTTCCTATGATATGAATATACCTTCCTTTGATTGATTGACCTACAGTCCTAGAAAGAATGACAGTTCCCCAAGCATGGACATCTCAAATTCCTTTTTCATAACTTCTGCAAATTCATGTGTCATATGCTCATTGTTCCCTCCAAATATGATATCATCTACATAAACTACCACAATCAATAGATTTCCTCCTTCATTTTTGATATACAAACTTTTTCGTATACACCCTTCTTCAAGCCTTGTTGGTTAGATACTTGTCTAATCATCCATACCAAGCCCTAGGACCTTGATTAAGGACATAGAGTGCCTTTTAAGCTTTCACACATAATATTTCCCATATTTCAATGAGAATACATTAGGTTTCTCAATATATACCTCTTCTTCTATGTTACCATGAAATAAAGTGGATTTAACATCCATTTGGTATACCTTAAAACTTTTGTAGCATACATATGCTAGAAAAAGTCTAATGGCCTCCATCCTATTCACTGGTGCAAAGTTCTAATCAAAATATATTCCTCAACCTATACTTATCCTTTGGAGACAAACCTGGTTTTTTTCCTTGTGACTTCACCATCCTCATTTAATTTGTTCCTGAATACCCATTTGGTTCCAATAACATTTTTGTTCTTAGGCCTAGGTACTAGCTCCCAAGTTTTTTTCTTCTCTATTTGATCAAGTTCTTCATTCATAGAATTTACCCAACACTCATCTTTTCTTACCTCTATAACATTTTATATTTCAATTTTATACAAAAGAGCAATATTTTATTGATTTTGAATACTTACCCGTTTTCTCCTTGTTATTATGATAGCATCCTTCATGCCTAGGATTTGAGCTTCAGGATGGTCTCTTCCGATTTGTCTTGAGGGGCTTTTAGTATCTTTCCTTTCTTCTTCATCATCTTATTCTTCTTTAGTTGTCTCTACAACCTATTCATCTTCTTTAGATTATTATTCTTATGGTGTATCTTTTGTCTTGTATTTATACCTCGTAGGATAGGATTCATTAAAATTTACACTTGTACTTTCAACCATTGTTTGTAGCCTTTTTATAACACATGTAATCAAAACTTACCGAGGATTAATCTAAGAATACACCCTCATCATATCTTGAGTCAAATTTTCCTAGGTTTTTTTCAGTTCTTTTGATGAAACATATGCACCCAAAAACTCTAAAATGTTTTATGTTAGCAGTCTACCTTTCCATAACTTGTAGGAGTCTTTTCACTATTTACCCTTATCTCGATATCTATTGAGGATATAGACAATTGTACAAATTTCTTATTTCCAATATCCATTAGGTAATTTGGATTCATTGAGCATTGTCCTATCCATCTCCTAGATATTCCTATTCTTCCTTCTTACCACACCATTTTCCGAGGTGTCCTAAAGAACTAAGAATTACCTCCTAGTACCATGAGTCTCACAAAAATCATCAAATAATTCATACAAAAACTCACCACCTCTATCTGATCTAAGGAATCGATCCTTCTTCCATTCTTCTCATTCTCAAAAAGTGCCTTGAATTTCTTGAATCTACAAGAGCCTATGATTTGTCCCTTAAACATGTAACCCAAGTGTATCTTATATAATCATATATTAACAACATAAAGTAATACTCACATGTCATGCTTTTAGTTCTCATGGGCCCACACAGATCATTATAAATTAGTTGCAAGGACCTTGTGGTAGATTCATTTTCTTTAGTTTTGAAATTTCTCCTTGTCTCGCTTCCCATGTAAGCATGCATTTCATAGTGTTCTTTGGTTTTCCGATCCTTGGGATTTTCCTCACACATTTCTTGGAGCTTATTTTGAAAATATTATCAAAAATCAGATGTCCTAGTCTTCTATGCCACAACCAATTGTCATCTAACTTTCTCATGAGACACTTCTCCTTGTTGATCCCCTTTAATATGTACATAATTTTTTCATTCCTTTTGGATTTTCCTACAACCTTACTTGAATCCTTTTATTATCCTACACCCTTTATCATCAAAATTTAGAGTGTAACCTTGTTTAAAAATTTGAATCACACTGATAAAATTATGTTTCAGTCCTCAACATACAATACATTTTTATTTATGGTATTTCTGTTATCGCCAAATCACTACACCCCGAATGGCCTCAAGGTGAACAAAAAATTCATCATGGTTGCATAACATGGGATCACGCCTCAAGTTGTGGGACTTTGGCTTCGAGGTGAACCTCTGGATAAGGTCGGATTCCTCTTACTAAAATAAGCACTACACTACTCCTAACGCAATAAAAAAGCTGCCTAGACCTGTACTAACATTTCAAGAGGATTAGGGAGAGATATTTTCAAGAAATGAAACTTACATTAGAAGAAGTGATAAAAAAGAAAGGGGTTTGCTAGAATAAATTCTAGTTTTCCAATGAAGAGAGATGATCATGAGGAGGAAAAAGATACATCACATACTCAATTTACATACAGTACTTCATTCCTTGATAAGCACACATTGATTTCACAGTTAATTTGTAAACATGAGAAAGGAAAATAGAAGTAGCAATATGATGTAAGGAAATATAATTGATCACAAAAACAATTTCCATTACTCCAAGCACTTACACGGTGCCTCATTACAATAGGAAAAGACATAGGCTGCCATTACAATTTTAGAAGAAAGGCTTGAGAGCTTGGAAATTCACAACAGCTCAACTTGTGAAGAGAGGGGAAGCTTGAAAAATGTCTAACCTTTTGAATAAGTACCCTTTTACATTTTATAACACTTGCTGATCTGAGTGAGAAAAACAAGGAAGAACCCTAAAATTTAGGCTAGAACATAGCAGAACAAATCAACCATGCTTGCCTCATTAATTACAACTCCACCTTTTGAGGCACTATTCATGGATTGAGTGAAAACTAAAATTTTGGAATGAAAAACTTCCTAAAATCCATATTCTGATGATTCCATTGACTATAATTTTGTGGAAAACAGACAATCGGGGAGGAAGTTATGGCTTCCTAAGTAAAAGTTGTTTGTTTGGGCATCCCAAGTATTAGCTATCCGGTAATGGATCATGATGCTCCATAAATTCAAATATTTTAATTTCCTCTATTATTTAATAAAAATAATATTTAAAATCTTTGAATGATAAATTATGCCTTTGGTGGGCTCTTTGGTAATAGCTCAGCAAATGGCTCACTAGCCACTCATCGAGGTGGCTAGCAAGCTATTTTTATGCATTGTATGGCAGGTTACACTTTCCATTATCACTAAGCTCTTCGGTCTACATGTTAACATCCTTGAGCATGAAAATGGATCGGCTTGCATGCATTGGGTGTAAAAATAAACCAGTGTCCCTTCATAAACTCGACCACCAACCCATTTTGCTGACTCATTAAGATACCTATTCTCCACTTGTTATGTTTTGAATGGTGAGCCCTTGTTCATGCCAAGTGACTCACCTAACCACTACATTCCCTCCATTTTTTTCCTTGACTTGAATTGAGTGATCCTTTCTCATACGTGGCATATTTTTCCTCAACCGGTGAGCACTCCTTTTGAACAACCCCAAGCTATTTACGCGCTACATAACATTGGCTAGTGAGTCTATATTGGCGAGATGGGTAGCTTTAACATCTAACTCGCCCCAAGCAATTCATTCACTTTACATTGGTTAGCTTTGAATTCCTTCTACCTCCACATTCTTGAATACTTTTCCACCCATGATTCCTTTGAACTAACATCCCCTTGTTTGACTCGGTCTCCCCATCAAACACCTAAGATCCTGAAATCCAAACACCTGAGCCCATTTCAGAATTTGGACTCAAAACCTCCACCACTAATGCAATGATCTCAATGAGAAATGTATAAATTTTCGAACCCCGAAACTCCCAAAAATTGGAGTTTCGAACTTCAGCATCCGTCAAGTTTCACACCAACTCGCCACATCAAGTTTTGACTCGACAATCTCCAAAAGCCCGAACTCGGGGACCTCTAAACTTACAACTCACCACCTTCGATTCTTTGCATCGACTTGTACCATGACTCCCAAATTTTTATCCCTCTTCAAACACCATCGAGAAAAACACGGTCACCTGTATGCTCCCGCATAGAGCCATTTTCACTTCACAAACAATTTCTTGACTCACCCATGCCCACCAACAAGTAACTTGGTCCTGTCGAGTTGGACTTCTACCAAATACAACATTTCAAGACATCTTTGTGTTATCAAACTAAATTTTGAGCTCCTGAACTATGAGATACCTTCCATACCAATCTGTGCAGTTTCTATTAAAGCTCTAATGAGCTCCTTTATCCCATTTCAATATTTAAACAGTTCATCTCGGTCCCCGATCTCCATTTTGGGCTCGTGATAAGTCCTTAAACTAGGCCTTCAACTTCATTTTTTTGTTGAGTTGTTCAACTTCTTGACCCAACGAGCTATTTTTCACTTACTCCACTAACCCTACAAGCCTATGTGAACTTGATAATATCGGTTCCTTACTCTCTACAATCCTCGATGGATCCAAACCGAACTCTAATTTCTCAAATTTAATCCCCAAGTCATTGCAAGACTTGACTCTCCCAACGTGGATCGCATACCGATCTCCACAAATCTATCATTTGGGCTCCCTTTCAAATCACTAAACAAGTATCTCATCTTTCAGAGATGCATGGCCACCCTTAAATACACAATCGAGTCCTTCTATAACTTACCACTCTAATCGACATCAAACCTATTACTTGTGTGACTCCAAACTTGAACCCTCCTTAACTACGCATAGCCATACGGAGCCCTTCACGAATCTATTTTCACCTTATAAAAACCATTGAGCATTAGCTCAATGTAACCCGATCTTCCTTTCCTTAATACATGCCTCGGTCAAAATGGCCAACGATGAGCCCAAGTTGATCTCTCAATACAACTCGACTCTCATTCTTTATCGACTCCGCCTCCACTTGATTGGGTCGACGTTCTTATTTCCTCAACTTCGATTTGCCACTTTGCTTCTTCACTATGCAACATGACTTGCCGAAAACCCACAACCCGAGTCATTCACATCAATGTCTCCAACAGACTTTCACCGAGTGAGCTCATGTCGAGCTATCAAGATAACTTGGCTAAGTTACATTGGTATTTCAACCATCACTAATGTTATAATTTGTTAATACCTTCCTACCAGCTCCACATGACATTGAATAATACCTTTCCAATCTTACATCCTAAGAGGTCAACTCTAACTAGCTTGTTTGTGGCATCCATGAGCTCGCCGAGCTGAAAAAATAGCTTGCCTTACCTCTATTTAGCTTTACCAAGCTATTTTGAAGGTCACCCTCCTTATACATTGCGTAAGCTCGATGAGCAGCTCACCAAGCCGACTAGTGAGCTGTTTTGGAGCTCAAAGCCATTTAGGCCCCTTCAAAGCAGATTTTTCCCTAAATTTGACTTTATTTAGCCTCTTCTTGAAACCAGAAGATCATGGAAGTATAATAAAAGCTCTTAACATGATTTATCAAATTTTAATCACTTTTACCTATGTTGACCAGAAGTGGGCCCTCCGAGGCCAATTTTGATCTTAGGAAAACATGGAGCTTCCACCTATCATCAAATCAAAACCTCCAACTGGATTGATCAATTCATCAAGTCTTTCTTCATCAAGTTCTGAACATCATCCACCTCAATCAATTTACCTTTTTTGCCATGTTTCCCTTTGCAAATTTCCGTAGATATAACATAGTTGAGGGGTATACCCAAATAGTGCCAAGCAACCTCTTATATTGGTTTCTTCATCAAATTGTGTAAAATCTGCTACATCTTTCTCTGCGACCTTGTCTCTGAACCATCTGATGTTATGAATAAATACTCATTGTGTGAACTTGATTTCTTTAGTAACTCATAGGTCAAGATGGATTCAAAATTGCAGCCTCATTCAATGAACCAACTTCATGAATTGCTTCAGGAATGAATTTCTGGTACCAAGGTGTAATTTACCATTGTTGTCCATTTTTGTCCAAGCAGGAAAAAAATTGAAAACATTTCCATTGCTTAAACTTAATATGCCTCTGCACAAGTAATTTTTATAGTTGTATTATCTTCAAATCTAATCTGAACTGGTCAATTTTTTCTAATGAGAGGAACTTACTTTTATCACCAGTCATGTGTCCAGAGCATCCACTATTAATATACCATATCAAACCTTCATCTTGAATGTGGAAAGCATTTTGGGCTATTTTACATTCCTTTTCTCTGATATTCCCAAGTCCTAACACCATAGCATGTTCATCCTTATCTTCTTTATCATTTTCATAAATATTCTTAGCAGAAACAAATGGATATAGAGGATATGAAGACCATACATCAAGAATAGATCCTCGTATGTCAAACCTCGAGGGTTTAATTTCTTATTATGAGAAAGGGTGACTTTTTATTTTGAGCTTGAATACCTAGCATAAATTTTCTTCAATTATCTCCTTCAAGTTGTTAGAATTAATTCACAAGGACCTAGCTATGATACCAATTATCATAAGCACAATGACCGAGATGGGGTGAATCGGTCTTATTAAACTTTTAATTTAATTATTTTTCTTTGTGTGAACCATTCATCATCTATTAAAAATTTGAGCTTATTAAAAATGAAACAATCATTCACAAGAGCATGATGCAAGAGATAACATAATATATAAAGTGGGAAGCCCTCAAGGGGAAGAAAACCCCCGAACCTCTACATATATTACCCAATGAAAGGACTCTAGTGAATATGACACATGACAAGATATTTTTTTAGTGAGGCACCAACCCCTACTTTAGTAGGACACCAATCCTACAAGGAGGATACAACCCCCAAATATGACCAAGAACCAACTCATAAACCTAAATATAAAGATCACCCGAAGTACGTGTTTCTCTAACAACTGATTTTGATCATTTTGTTAGCTCTCTCAACTCAAAACCCTTGAAAACAACTCTTTCTCCTTCTTCTATCAGGATTGCATCTTCATATGTTGATTAGGTCAAGTGAAATTTATGCCTTGTTCCTATACTCTTATCAAATATTCATGCCTCTTCTCATCTCTTCCCTTGAGCCCTTACAACTCTCCTTTCACTTCCTCTAGCTCACTCACTTCTCCATCATCACAACTATCTCTAATGAGAAAATACACTAGCATTTATCTATTTGACGTATACCATAAATCACTATAGTTAGGCACAGACCACATAGCCATATAGTTCAATCATCAAAAAAATGATAAGACACATTTATTATTCATATAAATCACCTAAAGGTACATCAAAGGTAGGCATAATCCTATACAATTCAAAATTTCACAAGGCATCTCAAATAGGCCTAGAACAAGGTCTTCACTCCACCATTACCTTCTTGGAATTCAAGGGAACATAGAAACTTTATCATGGCTTAAAAACTCAAGATACTTTAGAAACATCCTCAAGACACCATCATCATTCTTGAACAACTCTGCATCTTCCATTTTCAACATAGATAACTTCATTTGGAAAGCTTCATCTACTAGGTCTATACACCTAGAGAAACAGTCTTCAAAAACAAGTTGGTTCGTGCCTTTAAATATTCTCCAAGAATCATAAGGAAAATCACTATAAATGTATTGATGTATTTTATCTTAGACAAACTCATTTCAATCTTCAATTCAAGGCATAAATCACCAAAGCACTCAACTCATTAAAACCTGTTCAACCTAGGTTTAAGCCCTTAAGAACTAGTCTTGAGGAATCTGATCTCAAACACTGGAAGGCCACTTCCAGAAATTCCATCACTTGGAAAACATCATTAAGGAATTTACATGCCTCTTCAATCACAAACATGCATATTTCACTTAGATAATATCTCACTTGCACACTTGATTTAACAAGCTTCTTGTCGAGGCCTAAATAAGGCAATTTAGACTATGAGTACTTCAATATGAAAACACCTCATTAGATCAAAATAAATGATCACACACTTCATATCATACCTATACCATATTTCCATGCTCAAATTTCATTGTCACATTATGCAAAACATCACCAACACCTTTGGATCACAAGATTAGTTCTAGATCTCTTTACCCTCTAGCGGTAGGGCACAATGGAGGATATGTTTCTCTCATTTATTACACTAAACATGACCAAATTTTTTTCATTACCACTTAAGAAAAATCCCAATATTACTCCCATGATTGGATTTGCATCATGAACCATACAAAACAAAACTTTACCTAAAAGTATTCTAAAAATAGAGATATTTCTATACTTTTCCAGTGACTGGAGCATGCAAATACCACAAAAAGATACCAAAAGAATTATATACAACCCTAAATCATCACACTACCTTTTGAAGTCATTTTATGTCCATATACTTCATTTCTTCCCTATCACTCTAGAACCTGGGTTTTACAAGGTTTTTATAATCGCTTTTCTTCTTAACAATCATTCATAAAGCTTTAATGTCTAAATCAATTCATTCTTCTTGAAAAATAATATTATCTACATGCCCTAATATACTACAAGATCTCATACTCCCATGAAAAACACACACATGAGGGTGAGGATAAAAATTTGACCTATCGAGCTAGAAATGGAATTCCGAGAGCTCGGTAGGGTTCAAAACATGTTTCATTACTTTCCGATTAATTGTTTGCCTAAAAATTGACAGAATTTCTATGATGACCTCCACCATGCTTGAACATTCTCAAAAATGCTCTATAACCTCTTAAACTCTCCAAGAACCATGACTTATTGTGTCTTTCTAGCCTTGTCTTCAATGATATGCTTCAAAATAACCTTAAATATGCATCATACATCGAAACCTAACCTAATATTCCTTCAACACCTACTATGCATACTCAAAACACCTTATACATTTTTTTAATAACTTACCTTGTCCTTTTCTTCTCCATACTTCATGTTATGCAACCACTAGGTTAAGGACAAAGCCAAGAATCGCTTGATTTAACACAAGAATCACATGAACTAACCTTGTTAAGATATTACAATCTCATTAACACCTTTGACATATCATATTGACCATGTAATACCTCATGGAATCCTCTGAAAACCTTTGGAGCTCACCTACAACACCTAGTTTGCTTGACCATGACCAAGAACATGTTATTCCACCAATGCAACATAGCAACTATACCAAAACACCACTTAAACACACCAAAATCATACACTACCAATCAACCTTCATGTTTGTTAATGAATGACACCTCATGGAGACACCTGTGCCACCTAGATCGATTAACTAAAAATTAAAATATGTTCTATATTCTAAGTTCATATAAAATAGTAACAGTAATGAAATAACTAATATGAAATGAAATGTAAAATGTTAAATAATTTTATTTGATATTTAAATGAAATGAAATAATTGAAATAAGAGAGATGAGGTATTAACCTAAAAATAACCTACCTCTTTGTGTGTTAGGCGCTTGAACAAGATGATTTGTGGATGAAGCAAACTATGAGGGTAAGACCCAGGAATTGCAACACTGAAGATTTGTTCGAGACTAGGGCACCTAGAATAGGACTAGGACACCTATGGGCATAGTGGTATGTAGTATGGATGCTCTAGTCTAACAAAAATCTTAGGACCTAAATTTGGAAATGTCACTATATATTTGCAATGTCTTGATCTTTGTCATGTGATTTTCATAGTAACTTTGTTTTTGTCACCGTAAACCCGTGATAAAGATCTACCCGCAAAACCTCATATAGAGAATCAAATCCCTAAAAATAAATATTCATATGAAGGGTTCAGACTAAACTTAACTAACATGATGGTGGACTTACAACTAAGCATTCCACTCCATTCTAGACCCAATGTAGTTTTGTGTGCTTGTGTGTGAAATTGTGTGCCTAGGGTGCCCTAGTGTCAATGATGCAAAGATAGGGGGCAATAGTTAGATGTAAAAATGTAAATGGTGGAAGGAATAGAATGAATACAACCCTTCCTATAATGTGTGATGCAATAATTCCCAAATGCAAAGTGCCTTGCCTTATTATATAGCTAGCCCTTGAATGTAGATAGTCTTCCCATAAGATAGTATGTTATGTTTATATAGGGATCTCTTGCTCAAAATTCAACACTAATTACCCGACATGATAACTAGTACCTAGGGGAATGAAAGGGAAAATTACAAAGACAAACCTCGAAACTTTAAATTACATGCAAGTTCTATCGGGACTAGGGTGCCTAGAATTAAGGATTGGGGCACCCATGGGCCCCCCAGTACTACCCTAGGCACCCTAGTCAAAGCCTAGAGATGACAAGTGACCAAGTAAAAAAACCCGATACTCCCTAGGAGATGACCATAACTATGTAAACAATTGATGACTATGCAAAACAAATGACGATGATAACCAACTAACTGACGACAGGACTAGGGGATAGGTCATTAGTGAATACTTTTCTTACACGAGATCCATATATAAAATAACATATTTGGTGGTATAAATGTAATAGCAAGTGTATGATTTTGTGACTACATTTTCCCCACTTTATGTTGGTGAGTGGAAAGCTCAGTAACATAAATTAGATAGATATGCGTACCTCGAAAAATATAGAGAAACCCATGTTGTAGTAGAACGTGCAAATGTGGTAGTAAAAGAGTGCCCAAAGAGCCATAAAGTGTATTGAACCATGGATCAATGGGTTGATCCATGCAACGTAGTGAAAAGTGTACTAGTATGATGAAGTGCTCTAAATGAGAGTGATGATTGCGATGTATGATAGTTTCAAATGCATACAATGATGATAAGATGGAGTAGGAAGTGATCATTTCCCAACCCAAACATGTGTATGTGAATAATCAACTGGAGGATTTGGGCGTCTTATCGCTAGAGGAAGAGTGTAGGGAGAAAAGTGTGTTATTCTCCAATCTCTAACTACATCCTCAATATCTAGCCACTACAGATGGAATCAGATCAAATATTTTTGGTTTTTAGATCCAAATAATTTTGATCAAATAGTTGACCCATATAGGATTGGTATAGGAAAGGCACTCTTTCCCCCACTCCATGAGTGTCACTGTAATGTGAAGGCTTCCAAGTTAAGTCTTCTAGAAGTAAAAACAAAATAATGGATTCTAAACAAGGTCATTTGGAAGTACATGTGAAATGTATAATAGCTTCCCAAGTTAGGTCATCTAGGAAAGCAATGGATGAGATCTCCCAAGTTAGGTCATCTAGGAGGCCGCACATAACTCCCAAGTTAGGTCATCTGGGAGGCCAATTTTGTTGAATTTTTATTGATTGAATGATATGATTTCGATTATTAGGAATTTGAACATGTTGATTGATTGATTAATGGATTCAATTTATTATTCGTAGAGATATTTTACGTAATTTCCCCGTGTTAGGTCATTAGGGGAATTGATATAAACTAGTGAATAATCACAGAGAAATATTTTTGAATGCTTGTTTCCCCCATGTTAGGTCATTAGGGGGAAGTGATAAAATGTCACAAAAATTTGTATATTTGTTGTCCCCAAGTTAGGTCATTAGGGGGAATCGATGGTGAAATGTATTATAGTGTGGTAGTAAATGTTTGGAAATGATGAGTTTGTAGTGTTGATTAATTACATGGTAATGTAAGGGAAATTTTAGGATTACCCCAACAATATTCCCCCCTTTTGGCGAAAGGGGAAGTGATGATAAGAACAAGCGTCAAGCCAAAAGTAAGCACGAAATAGATAGAAAGTGATAGAAATCACAAAAATGTGTATGAAGTGGATGGAAGAAAAATTCAAGGAGAGATAATGCATGTGTAATTTGTATGTTATGGTGGTAGGTAGAATTCTAAAAATAATGTCGTAAAAAAGGTGTAAATCGAATTAGAAACACTCAAGATATGACAAAAATAATGTGGTGTGTATTATTGTGTGTGAATAAGCGTGAAATAATGAATATTACTATAGTAGGTGAAAAATTAACTATTGGATATCAAACTTACACCTGTCCTAGATAAGGTTGGCTGGGTTGTTGAGGTAACAATGGGACTATCTCTAAGTTGTGGGACCTTGCGCGCTTGAGACAGACCTCCATAGAAGGCCAATTCCTCTACATATTTCTATTACTATAGCTACTCCTAATGCTGAAATGGAAATCCTAAGTTAAACATGCCAAGGGACCAAGGATAGAAGGATATGTGAAAATGGAAAAATAATCTAAGGGAGGTGATAGAACCAGATAGAAAGGGAGATGAACATGACCAGCTTTGAGTAAACACAAAAGAGAATGCAGAGAGAAAGGATAGACATGTGTAGCACATATCGAATGCATACGCACAATCATTTTCATGGGACACAATCAGAAAGGAGATGCAAGATACGTGATAAGACACAAAAATCACACAACATAAGGGAAAGGAAAGGAAGAAGAATAAAAATAGGTTAAGGAAGAAGGTATCCACAAAACAATGCTTTTATTACTTCTAGAAATGCACAATCTATTATAATGGCATATGAGGTCGATATCCACATGAAAAGACCATATCTAAAGGTCTGTAACTCAAAATGCAAGGCAATACCTATACAAATTGAAAGATTCCAACCCTTTACAATGAGAAATGCTCTTACATTTATAGAAGAATGAAGGAGATAATCAGAGGAGAAAGGAGGGTAAAATCATATTTGAATCCTAACCACCAATAGCAACATTAAATGCCTACAAATCTACCTACAGAGTTGACAAATATGCCTCCCCATGTCTGATCTAGCTTGTGGAAGAAGGAAGGAGACAAGATTTATAGAAAATATGGTGGTTGATTTTGCATTAATGGTTGAAAAATTTTCCTTTCTTCTCATCTACCTAGTTTTGCCAACATTTGAATTTGAATATTTGCATTATATCCCACATCAACAACTTTCGAATAAGACAAACTATGCCCTAATCCAAGACCTGTAGAAAAATTTATGGCATTCTAATGTCTACAAGCCACTCGACACGCAATGACATGTGGTGCACGTAGAATGGTTGAAGGGTGGCCAATTGTACATTTGTTTTGTTATTTCTACCATGTGTCACTCGGTGGTTCAATGCAAGGATTCAAAACCCAGCTAGCGCACTTGATTATTTACATGTAGCTCACTTAATGTCTAACATATGCCATGTGCCATAGTAATGGTGTGAAAGAAGGCCCGAAGATGTGCACAAAAGAGAGAGGCGCAAAAGAAAAGTAGAGAAAGGGTGTGCAAAAGTAACGTGCATGGTAGAAATGGATACATACTTGTAGGAGACAAATATGCAAGCGGGGTGTGAACATTGAAAGAATGATGTGTGGCAGTAGGAAAGGAAATGGGCATGGGTAATGTGTAAAGGACTTAGCCAAATATGGGAAAGCAAGTCCAAGGCATGCGCACATGGTGCATGAGCTACTGGGAGGAATGTGAATTCGTAGAGAGTGAGCACGAGGGAAAAATGGAACACATAGGAAAAGGAAGGGAATATGGAAGGCATAGAAAGGAGGAGTGTACATAAGCACATGAGGAATTGCAGCCAAGGAATTATGCCAAGAGGACAACTAAAGTGTGTGTAGCTTGTAATATGGAACTTAGAGCTAGAATGGGGATGTAAGTTACCAAAATAACTAGGGAGTTATTTTGGACAACAGTTTGGTGACTTTCGGGGCCATATTCACGCTAGATGAAGGATATCATTATCCTAGAGCATCTATTGGGCATGGAGTCAGCTTAAAAATATGAAATTCTGATCTGTAACTTTGAAGAGCTGCCCATTGAAGTCACTTGAAGAACTTTTCGATCTCTATTCTAAATCCTAAAAAATTGTTGAAAACTGTTGGAAGATAATTGTCATCCTGGAAGTAACAAAAGAGCATGCGCAATGAGCACACGAGAAGAAACTATATACAAACAAACAATGTGTACATAGTGCACTTAGAGGAATTGAAACTACTCTAATATATACAATGATGTAGAAGACTTAATGGAAGGGTTTAAGATAAATCCCATTGATTGGGATTGATAGCATGCCTCCATCAAGATGAGACAACTCAAAAGAGTTAGCCTCCTTACACAAATTGATGATATATGGGCCACTCCAAAGTGCATTAATCTTTGAATGGCACCCTGGTTTGGCTCTGTTCAACATCCCATTTTAAGACTAAGTCACTAACTTTGAAAGCTTGAGGCCTAGCCTTTCTATCAAACCACTTCTTTTTGATTGTTGATGTTGTTCTAGCTTGATTATGGCAGATTTCCTTAATTCTTCAAGTTCAACTAGCTCTTCCATTCTGATTTATTTCTGATCCGATCCTCAAACTCTAGTTAGTGGGCAAGCTCTAATGAAGGAAAATCAAGAGATAAAGGAAGTCGAGCTTCCTTTCCATAAACAAGTTTATATGGTGAAGTACTTATTGCCTTCTTCACCATGATTTGTCTACCCACAGCGCATGTAAAACCTTTATGTGCCACTGCCTCTGGTTTATATTCATTGTGTGCTTCATGATTCCAATCGGGTTTTTATTTGTTGACTATGTCAAGTCATTACCTTGGGGGTAATAGTTGGAAGAATTATTTAATTAGATGTCAAGGTTTAGCACCCAATCAGAAATTTTAGTACCAAGGAAGACTTTTAGATTATCAGAGATAATGGTATGAGGAAAGCCAACCTAGTTATAAGACCTTCAAGAAAATTAGATTCCTTGAGCGCAATAGCTTTAGTCCATATGGTGAAGTAATCCATGGCTTTCAGCACCCACTTATGCCTAGTACTCGAAGGAGGATTGATCATGCCTATGAAGTCAAGACCCCATTACAAAAAGGTTGATCCACTTGATTGATTGGAGGGTAAGTGCTACTAGTTTCTTCTTCCTATAAATAAACTACATTCTTTGCATTTCATGACCCACTTGTGTGTCTCGCAAATAGGGTAGGCCAAAAGTATCATGTCTTAATGATCTTCATTGATTTTGCATTGGAAAAGAAGTGTCCACCGAGAATCCATCGTGGAAATTTTGCTAACACTTTTTCATTTTGTGTACCATCAATACACCTCAATGGCATGCCATCAATATTTCTTTTAAGAGGGTGTCATCCATCGGTGCATATGGAATAGTGCAGCCTCAAGATGTCACCTCTTTTATTTTTTAAACCGAGATGGTATGTGCTAGAAGAAATTAATATTATCATCTCTTCATCTATTTGAACACATCATGATCTCTATTTTGTTCAAGTTCTAAGCATGGACAGATCTTCATCAAGAAAAAATTAAGTCTCATGTTCATTTTGTGCATCCTCAGCAAGTTTTTTGCGGAGCGCGCTGCCTATTACCAACTTTTTGGATTTTATAGTCACATCATACTCCATGATTTTGGTTACCCATCTTGCTCTCTTCTCACTAATTTCTTCCCGATGATGAAATCTCTCACACTTGAGTGTGAAACTAACACCTTAACATGATTTGTAGTGATCATACTTTTGAAATTTTTGAGGCGTACATGATGGCGTAGACCTATTTTTCCATGTGAATGTATTTTAATTCATAACCCTTCAACATCTCAGTAAAAGAAAGCCACTAGCTGCTCTAGTATTTGTTCATTTTCTTACGTCAAGACAATAGCAACACTTGCCTCAGCTCCTAAGCATAAAGGATAAAGTCCTTGGAATAATCTGGATTGATTAGTGTTGGCACGCAAGAAATTTCCTACTTGATCTTGTTGAAGCTCTCTTTTCCTTCTGCTATCTACCTAAAAAATTGTATCCTTATTGACCATAAGGGTGATGGGCCTTACTAGTTCTACAAATTTAGGGATGAAGTGCCTAAAAATTTGGATTTTTCTTAGGAATGACTGTAAGGATTTCTTGTGCACCGATAAAAAGAGAGAAAGGATGGAAGAAATGCGCTCAGGATCAATAACAATACCATCCTTGGAAACTACATGGCCCAAAATATTGCCCTGCACCATAGCAAAATTCCACTTCTTTGGGCTAAGAGATACCATGAATTCTCTACATCTCTCAAATACTTTCTCCAAATGCATCATATCATTCACACTTTGTTTTGATAAAATGGTTATATCATCTAGGTAAACCAAGAAGAACTCATTAAAGTAACATTTGAAGGCAATGTCCATGGCACACTTAAAGGTTGTGCCTGCATTTTATAGACCAAAGGGCATCTTCTGATATGCATAAGTCCCTCATTTGGTTGTAAATGTTATTTTGAATTGATCCTCTTCCTTGACCATGATCTGATTGAAGCCAAAATACCCATCCAACATGAAAATCTTTTGTACCAACCACAATCTGTAGAATCTACTCCATAGAAGGAAAAGGATAGTGATCCTTCAAGGATGCCTTATTCAAATCTTTGAAATTGACGCAGATTCTGATTTCACCATTCTTCTTATGCACTAGAACAAGATTCACGACCCAAGTAGAGTACTTGATGGGGAATATTATTTTCCTCAATGAGTTTAGACAAATCTTTCCTCATGAGGGGCTCTATCCTTGGATTGATTGGCCTCTATTTTTTTCTAATGGGCTTGATGCTAGGATCAAGGTCAATGGAGTGTTGAGCAACACTTGGATCAAATCCTTTGAGGTATTCATATTCTCATGAGAATATATCACTATATTTTTGACATAGAGAAATGAAGGCATGTTTTTCATCATGTGTGCAAGATTTACTCAAAAGCAACTCCTTGCCATGCATAATAGTGTTGGTTAGTAGTCTTCTTGTGTCACATGCATATGTTTTTCTTCACCCTTGAATTCATCATTAGGGATAAATATTTTATCTAAGGTGACTAACCCTTTAGGTAACTTATTTTTCTTGAGTTGAATCACTTGGTCACCATAGTTTTCATGCAAGTCATCTTGCATGCTTGAAGATAACTCAACTTCATTATGAATGAATAGACAATCTACACGTCACTTTCAAACACTTTCTATCTGGTATTTTTGTCTAGGATAGATGGCCTAATCACCATTTTGACATGTTGTGTGTTTCCTTTGACAAATTCCTCAAAGAGAAAATTGTGAACCAAGAGTAGGGACATCTAATTAGCTTCTTTGTTCATTTTCCTTCACACCACCTACAGATTCAAAGCATAAAATCTCTCAAAGAGGTCCCAAACTCTATGCTTATAAGCTTTAAGAATCTTATTATTCATTGTGCACTTGTTTGTGACCTAGTGGATGACCAATTCTGTTTCCCTAAAGATATGCAGAGCCTTAATCCTTTTCTTCTCATCGCAATGAGAATACCATGCACCAAGCACTTCATATTCTGCTACATTTTTAGAGCATGTAAACTACAACCTATGCGTGAAGAATAATTTCTCATCCTTGGGAGAAATGAGAACAAAACCTATGCATGCACCATTTCTGCTTCTAGATCCATCAAAGTACAACTTCCATAGACCATAATTTTCTTCACTTTGTTTGAGTGTGTGTGAAAGTAGTATAGTTTCTTCTTCAAGGATGCAATAAGTACTAAACCCAATTTCAAAGGATTCAAGCTCCTCAAGCATATGGATCAAATTGTTTATTCCTTTCTACCCATTCATTTAGCAATAAATTAGGTAGAGGAGGAGGAAATAAGATACTCTTCAAAAGTGAAACTTGTTATTTGGCCTCTTGGAATTAGACAATTAGCTTGCAAATGGGATGGGTCATATGACTCAACATGATAGAAAAATATTGGCTTAGTTTTTATGGTAAACCAAGTATTATACCTTGTCTTTAGTAACATATGGGACTAATCAGAAGACAAGTAACCACCCACTTTAGCAATAAAGTCTCTTGATAGACAAAGGAAAATAAAGGAGGTAGGTCAATGATTGACACATCTTGAGTTATTGTGAGGCTTGGATATGCATAGAGGGTTAACTAAATACCATTAATTACTCCTAAAGTGGTGACAGTTGAGCCATCAAGTTGCAGACTCCTTTAGACAAAGGGTTGTACTTAAGACCTAGGACATCAGCAATTTTCTTAGGCATGACAGAAGTACTAGCACTTGAGTCAATCATACAATTGTGAACAAGGTGTTTACCTATGATCAAGAACATATAAAATGGTGGGGTTTTGAAAAAATTTCTTATTTTATTCTCCTCTTCTTGACAGATATTGATAGTAGCATGAGACCTTTGAACAACTAGGTCAGCGCGTGGAAGTTGTGCCAAAGCTTCATGCAATAAGTCACACTGAGATGGAATGGCTAGGGTGTCCCACATTGTGAAATTTACATTTGTCTTCTTCATCTGGTCTACAATATTAAATGGAAGGCCTATTGACTTATGAATTTGAGGCACAACAACATCTTTTCTTGATTGTTTAGTGTAGAGGAAAGTTCCTTAGCTAGCACAGAGGCTTGACCTACCAAAGGAGGGTGCATGTTACTTCTACAAGATATTTGTGTGGAACCTCACGCATAGGAATTTTCATCCCATGACTATTGGGTGGCTCATATGCATCTCTTTTATTTTGAGGATCGGCATGTTTTGCAGGAACTAAAGGTTGTGTGCTATACTCGAGCATTCTTTTCTTGTATCTTGTGTTATCAGAAACTTGGGTGCACAATCTATTTGTGTCATCTGTAGCTTGATTTATTACACAAAATTCTTCAATGCCAAAGAACATAAATTTGGCCTTGGGAAAGCTTCTAGCATTTCTTGATTTTCAGGTTGAGTTGCGCTTGGAAGGTTCATAGATGGAAGCATCTTGAATCATGTAATCTTGTGTGCATGCAACATTGGCGCAGTGATTCTAACTATGAGGCATATTACAAGGAAAGAACCATTCTAAATATTGTGCCATATTGTTTTGAACTGGAACTAGTGGTTAGCTTGTGCTAGGAACTGGAAGAGGTTACGCAAGAGGAATTACTTGCAAGGGAAGGTGTACATTAGCATGCCATCTGTCATTTTGTTGGTTCTTCCCATATCTCTGATTTTGCATATTGATTTCTAAAGGGCTGGTGGATTTGGTTATATCCTTGATTAGAACTATTTTGAAGGATTTTTCTTACTGATTCTCTAATGATATGAATTTATTGGACAAGTTTCTAATTAGGGCCTTAATTTCTTCATCCTCCTTTTGCTATGTGAAAGAATAGGATGTGGATGAAGTGGGTTGAGTTCTTTTCTTAGGAACAGAAGCAATAGAAGGCTAGGGAACATGAGGTATTTTTGGGAATAAGGGTGTGGGCAGTCTAGAGCTAACTTTTTTCCTATATGAGGCTATTTTCTGCCCTTATTGCAATATTATAAGCAGCGGGTAAGGTTATATACCCCCATGGACTGAATCATGACTGAGATGTCACTATTCAAATGCCCTTAGATAATATAAGAAATCATGTTGGGTTGTAGGCCTTACCACTTGAGGAATTATGTCCCAAGTTTTTGAATTTGATATTAAAATAAGTCATTTTCTCATTGGGCACTCTTTTTGTTATTGTCGGTTGCTCCACCAAATACAAGTGATCTGACTTATCTTGAAATTAATTGCAAAGAGTTGTTCCAAGTTCAACCTAGATGGCAATAGATGCATGTCTCAAGATTTTGTCCACTAAAGTGTTTTTCCCTTGAGTGAGGCCGTAAGAAATCTAACTGTTACATCATCATGTGTGACCAAATAGATAGAGCACACATTGGCTACATCTTAGATATGCTCAACAGGGGTAACTTGATTCTCATCGGTGAAGTATGGAATACTTTTGAGCGTGGTTACTACTACATTGTGTTATGCATTGAGAACAAGAGGAATTCTGCCAATAAAGTTGGAAAAGTTCCTTAAAGGTGGTGGAGGAGCTGTCATGATAGGTTACACATGAGGTCTAGCGATAGGTGCCATGGAAAGTGCATGACGCACTAGAGATGGAGATGTGTGTGTGGTAGTTCTGCTATGTATTCTTCTCGAAGATAGTTATAGGTATTCAAAGGAATCTTTCGCTTATGTACTTTCGGTATGCACTCTTCTCATGAAATGCAGTGTGGAATATTGGAAACAGTAGATTTGAGAGTTGGGAGTCGTCAGATGTGTTGAAAAAAACATCCAAAGGATGGAAATCTAAGTCACACACCAAAACTTAGCAATGATGAAATTTAAGATTTCAATGTTAGTCCTACCAAGGGCACCCAAAAACTATTGGAGCTCAAACTTGCACCCATCCTAGATCAGTTTGAACTAGGTCATTGAGGTAACAATGGGACTTTTTCCAAGTTGTGGGACCTTGTGCACTTGAGACAGACCACTAAAGAAGTTTGGTTCCTCTACGTATTTCTACTATTATAGCTAATCCTAATGCTGAAATGGAAATCCTAAGCTAGACATGCCAAAGGACTAGGGATAGAAGGATATGAGAAAATAGAAAACTAATATAAAGGAGGTGATAGCACCAAAATGAAAGGGGATGAACATGATTAGCTTTGAGAAAACACGAAGGAGATTTTAGAGAGAAAGGCTATACATACGCAAAGCACAAATTATAACGTAGTCATACAATCGTTTTCATGAGACACAATCAAAAAGGAGATGCAAGGGATGTGAGAAGACACAACAAGCACACAACGTAAGGGAAAGGAAAGGAAGAAGAATAAAAATAGGTTAAGGTAGAAGGTAGCCACAAAAAAATTCTTCTATTACTTCCAGAGATGCATAATCTGTTATAATGGTGTATGAGGCCGATATCCACATGTAAAGACCAAATCTAAAGGTTTGTAACTCAAAATTCAAGGCAATACCTATACAAACTGAAATATTCCAACCCTTTACAATGAGAAATGCTCTTACATTTATAGAAGAATGAAGGAGAGAAGAGGATGAGAAAGGAGGGAAAATCATATTTGAATCCTAACCACCAATAACAACATTGAATTCCTACAAATCCACCTACAAATTTGACAAATATGCTTCCCCATGTCTGATCTATCTTGTGGAAGAAAGAAGGAGACAAGATCTATAGAAAATATGGTGGTTGAGTTTGCATTAATGGCTGAAAATCATTTCCCTGCTTCTCACCTAGCTAGTTCTCGACAATATTTGAATTTGAATATATTGCATTGTAGCCCACGTTAGCAGCTTTCTAATAAGATAAACTACACCCTAATCTGAGCCCTATAGAAAAATTTATGATGTTTTGATGTCTACGAGCCGCTCCGACACACAATGACATGTGGCCCACGTAGAATGGTTGAAGGAGGATAACTATACATTTGTTTTGTCATTTCTATTACATTCACACTCGGTGGTTCATTATAGGATTCTACACCCATATGATGTTCTTTTATTGGCTGAATTTATCTCACTCAATGTCTAACATATGCCACGTGGCATAATAAATGGTTTGGAAGAAGGTGCGGAAGGAAAGAAGAGGAAGGGCGCATAGAAGTAATGTGCATGGAAAAAATGGATATATAGTTGTAGGATACAAGTATACAAACAGGGTGTGAACATCAAAATAATAATGCACGGTAGCAGGAAATGAAAGATGCATGGGGAATGTGCAAAGGAATTAGTGAAATATTGGAAATTAAGTCCAAGGCACACGTGTAAGGTGCATGAGCTACTGGGAGGAAGGTGAATGCACAGAGAGTGGGCGTGAGTGAAAAACGGAATAGAGAGGAAAAGGAAGGGAATATGGAAGGCGCTGAAAGGAGGAGCACGCATAAGCACGTAAGGAAATGTAGCCAAGGAATTTTTCCAAGAGGACAACTAAAGTGTGCACACTGTATGTGAGGAACTTCAAAACTAGAATGGGGATGTAAGTTACAAAAAATAACTTGGGGATTTATTTTGGACAATAGTAACTATAAGTAGTGAAGTGAAAAAACAATTAGTCACTTCATTTTTTGTTTACATGATTACGAGATTGATCATGAAGCGAGTGTATATACCATAAGTGAGAACAGTGCATCCTAGTTAGTTTGAGAGGGTGACGACCATTTTAGCATTACGTACGATTACAGAGTTGGTAAGTGCATTATTTTTCAAAAAATAAATGGTGTAATAATCGTTGTTATTGAAATTTTGTAAATTTGAGAATTTTCATTTTTCTCGTCGTTTGAGACCTGGAAAAGAGCAGTGAGGGTGCTAGTGACCCATGGGATAGGAGCACCCAAATCTAAGCACTATTTTCTTGCTCCTAGGCACCCCAGTCCTCCATTTGGGTGCCCTAGTCTAGAAAGTATGTATGTGGCCTAGAATGGTGAAAATTAGATGTGTAATTTATAGAAATGTGATAAACGAGTGTGTTTGGATTTTTGTAGTGTTCTAATGTTGTTTTTGTTGTCATTTTGTGTTGTGTAGAGGGATATTCACTTGAGGGAGTTCTACAATGGGCGTCATTTGAGTAATTTTCTTGGATTGGACCTATCGATGATGAGTGGGATTATATGGACCGTGTCATCCTAGGGAACATAGCATGAATGGAGGATGTGCCCTACAATATGCCTATGTTGACTGCACTATGTGAGAGATGGTGTGCAGATACTTATACATTTTTTGGTTGTCGGTGGGGCTGATGACATTACTTTGGAGGATGTGTATCATATAATATGGTTGTCAATTATTGGGGAGAGGGTGCAGTTACTCCACTAGAGGATATGGAGAGGCATATGTGAGATGCGAGACAATATTTTTGGGGGCTTAAGTAAGCTGCCGAGGCCCATATCAACTTAGATGTTATTCGAGGTATGGTGTTCCACGCTTGTGGAAGTTCATAGAAGTTGTGATTACATCATTTATAGCCATGGAGGGATGAGGTGTAGGAATCTTGTATAAGATGCATGATATATGTTAGTGTATAGAGGAGGAGAGCACTAGATATGCATGGGCATGGTGTGTGTTGGCCCACTTATATAGAGATCTATACCGATTTACTCACGATGATCATGGCAAGTGGGATAGGAGCCACTACATTATTACATGTATGGGTGTATGAGCACATAGTTGTGTTGAGACCAGTTGGAGGTCCACAAGGAGAGTGGGATAGGCCAAAGATATATGTGAGGAGGTGGATTAATATTCGTGGTCACAGGATGGACACAGATACCTACAGGGAAATGATAGATAGGATGGGGCCCAAGGCAAGTTACATGGAGGCCATACCATGACTATGAGGGATGGCCGAGGATGCGGTAGAGTTGTGGTGTATTTAGAGGACTATGTGGTTGTATGACAATCGATATCTAGGCGTAGCCAAGATTTTCAGGTGGAGAGAGTATCACCGTAGTTTGGCATGGCTCAAGATAGTCATATTTATGGTTGAGAGTTATCAGAGCACCTAGGAGGGCTGGAACTAGACCAGGGCTCACAATAGAGTAGCAACTACCTCCTGGGCTAGATGAGGTAGATGTGGTGATAGAGTTGATAGACATAGACCATGTGGGTTGCACAAAGGAGTATCACACATGGTGGGTGGAACATTGATGGGTATTTTTGTTTCCATTGTTTGCAAATGTAGCAGGGTTATCACAGGGAGGAGTAGGAGAGGGGGAAGCATGTGCCCCTAAAAATTTGGCAGCTCTCTTGTAGTAGAGTGTAAGTATCTATATATAGTTATGTCATGTATTTTCTTGTTGGTTTATGGCTTAGTAAATTTTTTATAATGTGTTGTGTTATTTTTTTAATAGGCGATACGTATTGGTCCCTAATAGTAGACACATCCATATGTACATTTATGTGGAATGTGCCTATTGATGTACTTGGCAAAGGGATACTTGAGCGAGTGGGGATATAGCAG
This sequence comes from Taxus wallichiana var. yunnanensis, assembly GCA_018340775.1. Lineage (NCBI taxonomy): Eukaryota > Viridiplantae > Streptophyta > Pinopsida > Cupressales > Taxaceae > Taxus > Taxus wallichiana. Next base: position 204,664,874 of record CM031240.1, read on the forward strand.
TGACCATGCCCATTTGTTTGATCTAGTGGCCATAATAATCGCAACGTGTATTGTATTGTTGAGCGAGAGGGACGGGGAATGCAAGTGGACTCGATGAGATCAAGAGGCTTTGGGTGGTTTCCCTTAGTGCAGGATGTGTCTTCATGGTACATGGATTTGCAGCAGTATTTCTCATAGCAGCATATGAATAACACCTTATTACGTAGGCAAGTGGATATGTATCGAGGGCGTGAACAGTGGTGCGAGTTAGTGGAAAAACATCTAGTTCTAGGGCTCTCATAGTACCCGAGAGTGATAGTGATGATGAGATGTAATTAGTATTATTATATATGATTTAGGGGTTGCCCCCAAGTGATGATTGTATTCACTATATATGTATGGACACATGTGATTTATATATGATAAGCTTTTTTTAGTGTATTGATGTGTATGTGATCTTTTTGTATATTTATATTGTTTATTAAATGGAATTTTGTAACACGTAGTTAGTATAATGATGATAGTAGAATGAATGTAAAAAGAGATGATGTATGATTATCGAACTAACATGTTGTGATGAATGTGTGTCATGATAATGTAATGTAATCGTAATATGTTAGTGTGATAAATATGGGGAAATTAATGATGCCCCAAACATATGGATGATTAGGTTCATTTAATTAAGACCCTTCAGCAGTCAAGAATGAACCATGGAAAGAAAGAGTGTGTCATAGGGAAATTTTTGAGTGCTAGATGAGTGATGGAGTACATAATGAAAGGTTCTTAGAGAAAAACCCTCAACAGTCATGTAAGAACCGTAAGAACACAAGTGCGTCATTGGGGGTAAGGTGATAGTAATCACCTACCAAAGACCAAGGTGGCATGAAGTGGTGGAAGCATGTGGGATGGAAGCAACATGTGAGTATGTGCCAAACTGAATGTCATATGGAGTTCGGTGGTATGCGTGAAGGTGGTGGGTTGTGGAAGCCAATGTGAAGGAGTAATATGATGTGGTGGATAGTGTGAATGTGATGGATGAGATGGATGAAGTGAATGTAATGGATGTGATGATGTAATGGTGTATGGACATGGTGGAGAGAACGCATGAGTAATAAACTATGGTGGGGGATGTACCATGTCCTAAGCACCAGTGGAGAAGATGACTCAATTGTAGTAGAAACTCTCTGACGAGGTAGAGGAGAGATGGATCGCTCATGTGAGTGAGAGCCAAAGGAGATGATGCCCTTATATTATAATTGTTGCAATCTATCATGAAGGGAAATACATTCATTATCCATATGGCCATTTATATGATGATAATTACAATAAGGTTGATCACGTTGATGTTGCATCCTGTGTTTTTTTATGATGGTGGTTAGATGGTAAGTGAATGAGGCACTTTTCAAGTAAGGAAAAAATGACATCATGATGTCTACCATGATGGGAGAAATGAAATGGCTCACATGACATGGATGGAGTAGAAGAAGAAGTGGCCTATCATAGAGGAGGAGAAGAAGTAATCTGTGGTGGTGGAGTAGGTTGAGCTTATTTTTCTTACTTATGAGGAAAAGGTGGAGACTATGTAGGATGCTCAACCAATTTCGACGGAGGAGGAGTAGATGATATAATAGAATTAGATGTATGTGGAGGATGAATGATATTTTTAGAGAATATCTTGTTTTATGTCCATAATTTTGTAGCATAGAAGAATGAATGACTCACATGTATCATATTGTAATCTTTGGTTATTGCAAGAATCAAACCATGACAGTAAAAGGAATTACTTCTCAAGACCTATAGGTTTAAATATTAGTTAATGTATACAAGAATTAAATCGTAAGCTATAATCCTTGATAGGTTTGGAGGAGCCCGATGTAAAGTAGGTAAGTGGTCACAAGTAACTTTAGGGATGTTGTTGATGATAAACCAATGGAGGAAAGTGTGCTCCATGTCATAAAAAGTACTAATAGACCCAAAGGGAAGATGAGTGTACCATTGTAACACCTCATCAATAAGATTATATCGAAAGGCCTTAAGTAGTAATTTATCATTATAATAAAGATGTCATAAACATGTGGTAATTTAGAATATGAGCATGAAGGTCACCAGTACCATCAAAACATGTGAATGTAGGCATGATAAAGTCCTTAGGAAATGCAGAATTATGAATCTTTTTAGGGACATGGTTACCATGTAATGAGTTGTTATCAATAGAAGCATAGTAAGCCCTACTTTCTAAAGAGAGGGACTAAAGACGATATTGTAATTGACCTACAAAGCATGAATGAGAGAAATGATATCCCATGAAGGATTAGTGGAAGATGGAAATAATGTATTAAGAGGTTGTAATTTTCCATTATGAGTGATCATAGGAATATCAAGAGATGATAAGGAGATTTTGATGCTAAGGGAACACTAAGAGTAGGTGTTGAGGAAGCTATAGTAGATGATATAGATGGAATATCCATAGTAGTGGTAGGAGTAGCATCTAAGAAATCCCTATGAGATAAAGTGACTGATGAAGACACCTCTATAGGAGAAGATGAACTAATAGGCGTAGTTGATGTGATAAGAGGAGATGAAATGGTAGAAGAAGAAGAAGTGATAGATGGAGGTGACTCATGCATAGTGCTAGATGTAATCTCAGGAGAAGGCAATGATGGAATAGGATATTCACACTCGGTAGTATGAAAAGAAGGAGAACCATGGCTATCAACCACCTCATCAGTATCAGATAGAGACTCAGAAATGAGAATGTCACTAAGGATGATATCAATAGGATCATCGACATAATGTGAAGGAGTATGTAAGCTAGTATGAGATGTATCATGAGAAGAAATATCAGAAGTAGGAGAATCATGAGAAGGAACTGTAGTAGTGGCCTGACTAGGAGAAGAATTAGTATGCATATGTGAGTGATTGTCAATACCAAACAAGTAATCGATAAGAGAATCATCTAAAATTTCCTTAGAAAGGTTAGAAGGAGGATCACAAGTAGTCGTATAACATGGTGTACAATGAGTGAAGGATATTGGATCCTCAACAATAATATGAAAATGGGAGAATCTTCTAAATGAGTAATCACATATTGTTGACCATCTAGAAGTTGTTTTTGGATTTGATATGGAATAGGAGTATAATTACCATAGAGAGCCGTGAGCTTAGTAATGACCTCATCATAAATAGGGTTGACACTAAAATGAGACATGATGGATGACTAAGATGAACTATCCTTAGCTATTAGGTTTTGAAGCAGATCCTAAGGAAAAATATTCTAAAGTACAATTTCACGAAAATGATTAACTAAAATATGAAAATATGTTCTATATTCTAAGTTAATCTAATATAGCAACAACAATGAAATAACTTATATGAACTGAAATTTAAAATTATAAATAATTTTATTTGATATTTAAATGAAATGAAATTATTGAAATAGGAGAGATAAGGTACCTAAAAATAACTTACCTCACTATGTGTCGAGCTTGAACAGGATGATGTGTAGACGAAGTAGAGTATGAAGGTACAACCCAGGAAATTGCAGTAGTTGAATATTTGATCAAAATGGGGTGCCTAAAATAGGACTAGGACACCTATGGGAACCTTGGTCTATAGTATGGACGCTTTGGTCTGTAAAAAAGCTCAAGACCTAAATTTGGAAGTGTCTCTAGATATTCATAATGTCTTGATCTTTGTCGTGTGATTGTGATGAAGAACTTCGCTAATGTCAATGTAAACATGTGATGAAGATCTACGTATAAAACCCCATATAAGGCATAAAATCCCTAAAAAATAAATATTCATATGAAGGGATTTGAATCGACCTTAGCTTCCACAATGGTGGACTTACAACTAAGTGTTGCACTACATTCCGCACTCCAACGTAGTTATGTGTGCTTGTGTGTGCAATTGTGTTCCTAGGGTTTCCTAGCGTCACAATGACGTAGAGATAGGGGAATATCTAGATGTAAAAATGTAAATGGTGGATGGAATAGAATGAATACAACCCTTCTTATGCAAAGGTGCTCGTGATGTAATGATGCCCAAATGCAAAGTGTCTTTCCTTAGTAGATAGTTAGCCCTTGATATTAGATAGTATACCCATTAGATAGTAAGTATGTTATGTTTATATATGGATCTCTTGCTCAAATTTTGACACTAATTACCCAACATGCCGACTAGTACGTATGGGAATGAGAGGTAAAATTACAAAGACCGACCACAAAACTCTAAATTAAACACAACTTTTGTTGAGACCAGAGAGCCTAAAATTAAATATAGGGGCGCCCATGGGTGCCCCAAGACTACCCTAGACACCATAGGAAAATACTAGAGATGACAAGTGACCAAGTAACGACACCCGAGACTCCTGGGAGATGACCAAAACTACGCAAACAACTGACGACTATGCAATACAAATGACTATGATAAGCCGACTAACTAACGACAGGACTAGGGGATAGGTCATTAGTGAATAATTTTCTTACATGAGATCCATATATAAAATAACATATTTGGCGGTAAAAATATAATAGAAAGTGTGTGATTTTTGACTACATAAACACCCTTTTACAGTAATGTTACTTGACATCGATGACAATAACATAATGACACATTTTCCAATCATTATGTCCCTTCTTATTAGGAAGGCAGTTTGAAGCATAGGATTCTTAGTTACTTTTTTAGGTTTTTCATTATTCTATCATCTTGATCTCTATTCTCCTCATCCATATTCCTTCCCTATCTATGAGTATGTTGTCGTGCAAATGTGCAACAGGAAAATTGACAATTTCCAAGCATGACAACGATACCCCTGTAGTAAAATTTTCATGTTTTATCATTCAGGGCACCCCAAGTCTGCCCAATCAGTCCAGTAACCTCCCAATTGGTGTTAATTCATTCCCCTAGGTGATTTAGGAAATTAAAATCAACCCCCTAGGTTATTTTAGGAGTTCTTAAAAAATGCTATCTCTAGGCAATGTTGGGAAGGACTATCACTGGCCTTCCCAGGACTGGAGAAACCCCTGCAGTGGAACAGAGGATCTAAAACCATAATGGAGGTGAATTGAAGGCATAGAAACATCATGGAATTTATTTTGTAATATTCATGGAATATTTGAGGAGTTTGGAGTAGTTTGATCAAAATCAGGGTTCACAGGCCTAGGTAGTGCACAAGCCAAACAGTTGTTGAACTTCTGAAGGTGATTTTGGGATCTCTAGATAGAGTTATGAGAAAATAAAAAACATCATTGTAAATGGAATTCTAATCCCTATAAGATGGTGAAATTAGTTTTTCACAACACTTTGGCGCGTTGGTCTGCAAGCAATTTTTCTCATGCACAAGTGGAGTACCAAATCAAAACTCCAATTTTTAGGGATAAAATTAAGTAATAAATGCCTAATACCCCCACCATTGGATTTAAAATTTAATTTCCACTCAAGATCATATAAAATTTAAAAAAAAATCCTTCAGGAGCTTAAGATATTGTCGTTGCAAGTTGTCCTCAAGGTTCGGGAGTTAGTCAAATTTTTAGCTCCAGGAGCACTGGCGAGATTTTGTGTCCCTCACGTCCCTCAAGGTCAAGGACATCAAGGTTTGGAAAATTTTCCCAACCCCCATGAATCCCTTTGGACCCACATATGACCTCCAAGATCACCATTTTGGGAAATTCGTCAATTAAAGAAACTACAAAAGAGGCATTAAACACAGAAGATGTATTAAGAGAGATCATCAAAATGGTCGTCTTGGTCCAAAATTAACACTTACTAAAAATAGTAAGTGGTCCCATGAGCACCTGCCAAAAATATAAAATTGATCCAGAAGGTGAGAGGAACACATGGAGATAGGGAAATCGAGTTGCAACATCTAGTTGAGGTTCGAGGCACTGATTTTTCATACTTACTAAAAATAGTAAGTTGTTTTTTCGAAGAAATCATGAAGCATAAATGGATAGGGAAGAATCTGGCACAACCTTTCACTTCCAAGTAAGAGATAGAAAAAGTGTAGTCTTTATCATCATATTATGTAGAGTAGGTGACAGTGAGGATGTCAACAATGTCTTTTGACACTCATTTCATGCTTCAATTGGTATGTGGGAGGTGGAATTCGTAATCGACACCATCAGATCATTCATAAGATGCTTCATCAGGATCATGTTTGAATCAGTCAAGTAGTGCGGTAGCATTGAAGGGAGTCAGGAAAATATTTTTCAGAGTGGATCTCCATGAGTGATGCCCATGGTCACCGAATGAGTCATGCGACAGTGTATTTAAACATGGTGTTCACACATCATCCAAAGGAAGTTCTTCAGTGTGCGTAAGAGTTCAGAGATTCAGATTTCATCACATTGGAGCATTTCATTAAGTCATCTAGAAGGATCAGTGGGATTTTATCAGAGGAAAATCTATCATCATTGACATCATCCTTCCTTCCTTCTTCTTTTTTCTCTCTCTCCTCTCTCTCTTCTCTCCCCCAACTTCCTCTCTCCTCAATGTTCTAATTTGATGTTGGGGGTTGCACTTTTTCAATGTAATAAGTCACCCTTAAGTTATAAAAGGGGACTTAATGTTCTCCTAAGAATGTGAAAAGTCTCATGACATATGAAGGGTCAATGGGGGGTAGGCGAAGAGAATTCCAAAGCACTATAAATTGTAATGAGCTCCTCATTCCAAAGGGTTCTAATTCTAAAATTCTTCTAGCTGGTTGTATTCTTGTAAGTTCATGAGAGATATTTTTCTCACTTGTGAGTTAAAAGAGTTGGCCACTTTTCCTTATTCTTAATGTCTTCCATTCTCATACTATGTACAATTTCTTCTTGAGCATCAATACAAGAATAAGGAGTTTGAGCCTTTTTGACTAAGGGGTTTACTGATACTTTGTGTTCATTAAATTCTAATTGGTCTTGTTGTTGTTTGTAGTATTGTTTCTTCCTAATTTTAGTGCATGTGATGAATTTTCTAACTAGTGTGTGCAGGAATCTGATTTTCTACCTGCAACATTAGTTCCCCTACCTCATATTCTCACTCCCCTTTCCCACTCTCCTAGAAAATTCTTCTCTTGCAGGTATTTGCAAGCTTTTCCGCAGGTCGGTGGAGTGCCCTGTTGGATCCTCGGTCATAAGGCCACCTAGATAAAACTCACTTTCACTCGCGCATGCATATACGACAGTTGCACTGGTTAAGTAGAGGGACTTAGACTCCCAGATCGTTGGCAAGAAACCCACAAATTTTTCCTCAACAAATTTTCTTTCCAAGAGAGGAGAAAACAAGTTACAAAATGATTATATGTAAAACTATGTGTATACCAACAAAATCAAATCACTCATGGATTTATAACCATCGCTCTCCATTAGCGTATGACATATATTTCTAGAAATTGGTTGGCCAATATATTTGTCATGTTTTCATTCCATGTGGTTTCACACTATCAAATTTAGCCTTCACACTTTTTCTTACAAAGATTTTAAGTTGCAAGTCTCTTCAAATATAAAATTTGTTAATGTGTGTTAAAAAATTATCTAACTTAAGATTTAAATTTTTCATTTCATATATTATCTTTATCCTTTTATGCATAAGTAAATGAGATTTAATGTTTAGGTTGTTTTTACATTTTTATTCACTTAAGAAATGATAGTTCCCTTTGTATCTTAATTTTTGGTGTTATTGTGGTTCTTTACCCACTAAAATATGAGCATATATTAATTTCTATTCACTTACGTTACTAAATTTATTTACTTAAGTGTTGGTCCTATTTTATTTTGTAGTTAGCAAGCCCCTGAGGTCTTAGAAGAATTAAATTTCACTTCATTACGGGATAGTTTTACATTGAACCTAGAATAGACATGCTAACTTTATTTCTGGGTTGAATTATTTCATCTATATCTTATTTAGGGTTTTATAGTACCCTAAATTTGGTTTGAGACAATTGGAAATGTCAATTATTAGACACTTTTTATATAGTTGGACATCTATAACATATTTGATTGAATTTCCCTACATTTTCACCATTTTAATCAGTCTTAAGTTTATTGGGTCAATTTCATTTTCTTTATATTCATATCCATGATCAATTACGGTTTATATATGAGCCCTATTACACTTTCACATACCTCTCTCCATTATTTATTCTTGGGTTTTTTTAATCTCTAAAATGGTTTCAAAGTTTTTGAGAAAGTTTCATTTACGCAATTGTACCCTACTCTTCAAATGGTTGGTTTTTCAAATTAGGTGTCTTCATAAATTGTCTTAGGTGTGACTTTCAAGTTGAATTTGGGTGGGAAATTTATGGAAGTACCCATATAATTAAATTCCCTATATGCTATAAATCATCAAACATGTCCCTTAGAAATTTTTATTCAAAGGTTTCACATTATCCTAAATTATACAAGAACAACACTAGAGCATTATGTGACCGAATTTGAAGTATGAAGGTCAAAGTTGCAAGTTTCCAAGTTTCATGTGCCAAGTGAGAGAACATTATAAATTGCATTTTCAAATTCATAATTTCTTATCATATAAGATTGTCAAAGAACTAAGTGTGGCTTGATCCTTAGAGTAATTGTACACATTGTAGTGATCATATGCTTTGATTTGGGATCGGTGTAGCCCTATGGCTCATAAGAAATGTTATTATACTTTTTATTCAAGTTCTTTTATAGGGTTTGGAAAAATAAAATCCCAATTTTCACCATCTCATCATATCATATACCCACAATTTTAAAATCTAAGATAGAGGCATACCTATACTAGAAAATTCATATCATTCATAACATTGTGGGTCAATTTTTAATCTCTTAGATAGTTTTGTTTATGAAACTAACAAGAGGATGCTTTCAAAAATCATGAAACAGAATGGAAGACCTTTTCAAAGTGATAAAATAAATAAGACACCCATGAAATTTTCCCAAATAGATTTCTAGAGACAAAATTGCAGTTCATGTTTATGATTGTCTCTTAATCCTATTTCCATCTTATACTATTACTTTGCATTTACCTAGATTTCAAAAATAGGTCAAACTTTTCCATTACACATCTATTTTTATAATGTCTTCATTTTACATTTTTATATTTCAGATTAGATTAGAACTTTTTCATTTTATATTCGAAATGCACACTTATCTCTAATTACTTTATGATTGGGTGTAAAATAGTTAAAAATGAATCATATATAGATCGTATACCAACCCCTATGGTTTTAATTATTCCTAGTATGGTTTCATTTATTCTCCTCTTAAGGTCTAATTTTTGTGTTCATTTTCATATTGTTAAATTTGAATGTTACCTTTCTTTTTAGGGTTAGTTTTTGTTATAGCATTATTTATCCCACTAAGGTTGATGTTCTTATTTTCTTATATAAATTTTGCAAACCATAATTTCCCAATAATGGCTCATGTGCTAGATGATGTGTAATTTCCAGGATTGACATTTCTCATCTCATGTATATTTTTCCTTATTGCTACAAAAATGATAATGTTTCGCATGGTTATGATGTAAGTACTATGAACAATGATAATATTAATTCCATTTTTGAAACATGTTGTATGGTTCATTACATGGATGTTGATTATGAGATGCTTCTTATTACTAACTAAAGGTATAGATCCCTTATGGATCCTTTTGTTCCCACCTTGCCCTGTCATTTCTACCTTAAAGTGGACTCAAAAAATTCACTTCACTTCATCATAAACCCAAACTTATATTAAATTCTTATGGAACTTGTGAGGTAAGTGTTGTTGAAACTCAAGAAATAGACCATAGAATAATTTCCCACCCTTCACTCAAGTGGGATTCAACCAAACAAAATCTCCCAATATCCCTCCACCACCTAGATCCATCACACAAGTAGTGAAAGATTATTATCTTATTAACTATTTAAGAATACTCAAGATAAAATTTGTATTCTAAAATTACTAAAAAGGTCTACTACTTAAATAAGACATACTTTATGTGGAAATAAGTGATGTTCCTTAT